>JAPSES010101798.1:0-19310 GCA_029822895.1 Maxillicosta whitleyi | reverse complement strand
ATTCATTCATCTTATTCTTTATTCATTCACCTTAATCCTTGGAGTTTTAAGCAACAGTTACAGTCATTCAAATGTTCAACCACCAGGGGGCAGCAAATACTTCACTGTCTCAGTTATATCACATCCATTTGCTTTTATGTTCTTCCTAACTGATGAAGTCTGTCAAAGATTAACAGTAAAAGTTAATATTAATCCCAAGATGGTTCTCCCTACCTGGCTGACCGCCCGGACCGGTGTCTCCTTTCCTGCCAGGTGAGCCACTGAAACCAGGAGGACCCTCCAGACCAGCGTCACCAGGGTCACCAGGCTGACCTGAGATAAATGACAAACAAATTGACTAATAGTAAGTAAGTAATAATGGATAAAGCAAGACCTGAAACTTTACACTGAGAACCAGTGGTAGATGTGGAGAGAGAGAGAGAGAGATTAAATTAACAACTAGAGCAGGAAACTATATTATTTGAGTTTATTCAATTGTAATGGTTTTAAGTGTTAAATAAAATGAAAGAAATAGACATATACCCATGCTCATCTGTTCCATGAGCCCTACCAGATCCACTTACCTGGAAGTCCCTCACGACCAGGGGAGCCTGGCCCTCCACGACTACCAGGTGGGCCCTGAGGACCAGGAGGTCCACGCTCTCCCTTAACCACGATGGGGGCTGGAGGAACACCAGGGTCACCAGGAAGTCCTAAAAGTCAAATGTAACACAGGAGATACATCTTTAAAACAGTGTACAGTAAGTAATCAGTAAGGAACGACAATAAATTTACACTAATTTCAGAGGAAAATGGAAACATCTTAAATAAATAATAAGAACCAGTAACAGGGATATGACACACACACACACACACACACACACACACACACACACACACATATATATATATATATATATATATATATAGTAACTGTTCACCCACCAGGATGTCCAACATCTCCAGGATCTCCAGGGAGTCCATTGCCACCTGGAAGTCCAGAGTCTCCCTTCGGCCCTAGTAGAAAAAAAACAAACCTTTAACCTCCTTTTCTGTGATTAGACCTTTACATCACACATATTTTAAGGACCAGAAGATAGATAATGACATAAAGTCACAGTGGACTAACCAGGAAATCCAGGAACACCAGGCAGACCAATGTCTCCCTTCAGACCAGGACTACCAGGAAGACCAGAGGGACCCTGGGAAGATAAAAGGTCCAGGTATCAAGTACATACTTCATCTTCTAAATACTGTAGTTATAATAACTTAATAAATACTGTTAGTGATTGAAGATGAAATGATGATAAACATGTTTTTTTTGTTTTTTTTTACCGAGAATCCTGGAACACCTCCCTCTCCTTTCTGTCCGGGGAAGCCTGGCTGACCAGGAGCTCCTGGGATACCCTTTTCTCCCTTAACACCACCACTTCCTGGGGGTCCGCGTGGACCCTCTGGGCCGGGTGGACCTTAAGACATGGATGAACAAAGTTAGTACAGAATTACAGACACACATGAAAAATTATTCTGTAGATAGACGTTTTTGTTGATTAAAATCTGGGATGAGTTTGGTTTCCATTTATCAATTCCACAAAATGATGTAAGATGGAGACATTGTAAACTCCCACAAATTGTAACAACCGTACATTAACAATAAACTAGAATTGTTACATAGATGCAGTGTAGTGTATCTTGAACTGAATAAGTGGAAACCCAGTTAACCCCAACCTACATCTGATCATTATCTATCATGACATGCTCTAATGTCTAAAAACAAAACACCATCATATAATAAAGTTTATTTTTGCACAAAAATACTGAAGACGTAGCATCAGTGGCTACATCTACCAACCATGAACCTGATATATATTTCGCAGCATTGTTTTAGTTCATGGTGAGTACTTATGATTATTTCTTGTTCTTGTTCATGATTATTGTTCATAACACCAATCCCCAAATGTGTAAATAAAAACAAAATGCACTGACTTAAAAATCTTATATGACCTGTCAAATATTAAAAATTGGAAAAAAAAAAATTGTATGCTTTTGCATGAAAAAAACTGTTGTTTTGAATTTGACAGCAGCAATGCATCTCAAAAAATGTTCAAACGAGAGCAACAAAAGGCTGAAAAAGTAAGTGGTGCTAAACACAGGCAACACTTCACAACTAAACAGGTTAATTGGTAACAGGTCAGTAACATGACTGGGTGTAAAAACAGCATGAGTCCAAAGTCCTGTGGACTAAATAGGAGCCGGGGCCATCAGAGCTCAGTTCAAAAGCCTATAAACCACATGCTGCGTCTGTTCCATGTCCAGGTGCTGAACTAATGCATTTTGTATGTTCTACTGTGAATTAAATATTGGTTTGTAAGATTTACAAATCATTGCATTCTGTTTCTATTTACATTTTACACTGTGCCCAACATTTTTAGAATTAGGGTTGTAACTCAAACCACCAAACACTACTTCAAACACTAAATAAATTTCAGACAGAGAAAAAAATAATGAAGTAGACAATACATGGCCTCCTCATGTAGATATATGATCCTGCTCAACAGTGACACAAGTTAAATAAAAATATATACGCTTTAATTTCAGGTGACATGTCCAACCTGTCATGTGGAATAAAAAGGTCAACCAGATGTGCAGATTAGCACATTGTGTTACAAGTTAACAACTATTTGGCCACAAAACCAGATTATCAGGTTATAGTTTAAGAGATCAGGGCTGAGGTCAGTACATCCTCTTGTCTAAAATGTAATGTATCATTGTTTAACCAATAAAAAGATTCTCACACATAAATATTCATAATAAAAAAGTATAGCTAAGATTTTAGGGCGGCATCTGAGCTGAGCCCACCCCAACCCTGTAGAGGTCACAGTTCAACCTGTCATTCACATCCCACAAAGGAACACAGAACATGTCACAGAACCATGGAGGCACCACTGGAGTCACCTGAAGGACCTACGGTTCCCAGAATTCCCAGGTAAAGCAGAGCCGTGTTGACAGCACAGGGCAAAAAAGAAAAGCAGGGTTAAACAAAGGCAGGTATAGACTAAACACTGAATGAGTCTTTATGCAGCTGAAAGCTTTTACCAAACTCTTCTGTTTGAGTTGTTAGCTCAGAATTTGAAACCAAAATGCACAAACTGCTGAGTACTGTGCCAGTGTTTGTACTTGGTTTAATGCATACACATTTAGGTTGTGCAATATCACCATATGAATACAGCATGTGAAGTATTCTGGGATGTTAAAAAACCTACTGAGGGTGGTGTTTTGTTTTCATGTTAAATGCTGGAGGGGGGCAGGGGTCCATCCTAATTACATTTTGAATCTTTTTTCCTGCATTATGGTCAAATGTTTTAACTATATCAGGATCCTACTCTTTTCCAGGACATTTTTAGTCACTACAGAGACAAGTTTCATCTCAGTTTAAGCTCACAAGGTCACAAGGCAGGGGAGGATAAATCATTTTCCAGGATAACCTAACCGTTTTCAGGACATTTTCCATATTTTTTAGGTATGTTGGCAGATATAGGTTTTCTACACAGGTAATTTTATTAATGTAGTACTATCGAACAACATGTTAAAGTAGTTAGAAACTTACAAATGCTAGAAGAAATTATTTACACAATGAGGTTTTATGATACTATGCAAAGATCCATATAATTTCAAAAAGGCTTTTATTTTTATATGGGAAAGGAAGTGGCACGTTTGTACAAAATTACTTTCCAATACATTTAATATGCCAAATTATGATCAATACCAAATATAATGCTTTATAATAAACAATAAATTTTAAACAGGGGAAATTAGAAGTACTTAAGGATATATGTGTAATGTTACAGCAGATTTTTCAAAATAAAAGTCCTCTAACTGTTTCATTTATTGATCACAGGTGGAAAATAGGATTTGTCTGTATATTTCCCTTATGTTCACAAGTGTTATCATTTGGTTTTGATCAAGTTTTGATATTTTACACCATATTCACGTTACAGGCCTGTAGGCCTCACAGCTAGTATTGAAAAATATTTTATACTAATATTTTACATTTTGAAAATTAGCAAAAAGTTTATAAAGAACAGAGAGAAATAAATAAAATGTCTGGTTAATAATCAAACGTGCATGAGAAATTTTTCTTTTCAACTGGTCATCTTATATAAACTAACGTGTCATATTGCACAGCCCTACTGCACATACATTTCTACATTTTTTATCATGTGAGAACAGAGATTTGTGACTAATTATTAACAGTAATCATTCCAAAATATTTGATTCTAGGCTAAATTACAAATAAGTTCATGTGAATGAACTTTAACACAACAAGAATTACAATATAAGTCACATTAAAATAACAGATTTAATGACAGGTGAGTTAGTTTTATCAAACTGTATGATTCCATGTGCATAACATATCCTCAATGTTACATTTCCATTTACCTGTGAGTACCTACATGTGATCCAGATTACATGCTAACTGTGCCAGATGATAAGTGTGAGTTATAAAAATCAAAGCTTTACTTGTTTCATTTCCAGTCTTTAAAATGTGCTTACTTGTTTAAGTTGTGCACTGCACTATCATCAGTGTGCATGAAAAGTGAAAGAAGAAAGTCACGAGAAGGAAATAAAGGGTCAGAAATGTGGAGATGCAGTTTCAAGTGAAATTTGTTCCTGGTAGATCAGATAGTGAGGTTAAACTCAGTCAGAATGAGAACGTGCAGTAGGAGCCTGGACGCCGTTGATCTGACCTGAGGGACCTGCGGTGGCCGGATGTCATCACATGAAGAGGTGGGGCCACACCACAGCGGGTGGGGCCATGCCACGGAAGCAGGAGGTAAATGTCAAGACTAATCACTTTTGTTCCAAATATTTCACTCGAGGGAAGGGATGCACCGATGAAATCCTGAAGTTATGCCCATAGACTCATTTTCTGGGGTTTACTGATTCTATCTTGTTAGAAGGGAAAAGAACTGCTTTAAAATCTTTTGGCCCTTTAATATATTATCTTTAGATAATTAGAAATTCAGTAAATCTGATTTCTCACATAAGTCAGCAGATAAACATTGGCTTCTGCCATTAGAGAATATTTTCCAATAGCTGATTCCAGCCAATACATCGGTGCATCCCTATATCCAGACACAGCACTGATGTATGAACAGAACTGACACCGACTTCAAAAGGGACAGAGTCATGTGGATTTGTGAATGAAGTGGGCAGTACTTCTGAAATAAAAATTAAAAAATGTTATAACACTGGCTCCATTGCCTTCAAATAATAAAGTAAGGAAGGTGTTTGTTTACTGTCACTATCCAAAATGTCATATCTATTATCAATCTCATTCATTATTTCCAAAAAAACATCCTTTACATTTTAACTTTATAACTGACAGATGGATATAACCTTTCTTCTAATGAATGGATGAATTGATTCATGTTCAGTAAGGTGTGTCAGGACTGTCCACTCATTCAGCACCATGTTAAAGCCTTACACTTATGTTTAAGTCTCCATGTTGGGACAGACAGTGTCCATGCAGATGACTGATTGGTGGGACAAAACACACTCAGGACAGCAAAAGTCAGACACAACCTCATTAACAATCTCAAGTGGAGGTTTTGTGCTAATATTCAGGAGGTGAGAGGAAACCTGCCCCCAAAATAGGACCAGATAGTCTAAACCAGCAATTAAGATTATTCGTTTTATTCGTTGTCCATCTTGTTTTTCTTGTTTTGTGGGTTGGTCTTGAGCTCTGCTGTTTCACATCAACAATTTCTCAATCAAACGTGACCACAAACATTAGACACACACTGGTTCCAATGGATGAAGTGGAAGCTGAACGTTCACAAACACATACACAGAACTGCAGGGCTGTGGAGAGATGATCGGATGACAACTTCCCCATTAGAGAAGGTGAAAGAAGAGACACAGACACAAGTGGACTGGTGAATAAACACAAACAAAAAAAAACAGTGACGTACTGATAAAGTGTCATTGACCCATGCTCTTTTGGGGTGTGGTCAAACCCCAGTGACAAACAATGATTGGTGCGTGATAAGCACCCCAGCAGTGGTGAGAGGGTTTGAGGGGTGCAGGGGTGGAACAATACACATCAACGCATCAGTTTTATCATTGGTGCTCAGTGTGGCTGACGATGACTGGACAGTGGTGGTGCTGAGTTACAGTGTCTTACACTGGTGGAGGTGATTGGTGCAACAATGTCCCATGCAAATCAACTGACACGGAGATGACAACAGTCACAATGGTTGGTGTTGCTGACTGGTTTGTACAAGATGAAAAAAAAGAGCAACTATGCACTGAATTCACGCATTCACTGGTCATCTTTTTTCTCTGAGCAGTGTTGAAAAATTTGCATCTGTTAACACTGATTTTGAGTGACACTGGGGACAAATAAAAATCAGAAGAATACTTATGTGGAATTTGTTATAGAATTTATGTAAATTAGAAACAAGCAATAGTTGTTTATTCACGATTTGAGTCTGATCATTCTTCTGAAAAATGATTGACTCAGTGTCCTCTACTCAATATGACTTTGTTGAAGAGATGTAGTTCCATTTTGTAAAGTAAAAGATCAGGAATTAGAGTGACAGTTCAGCCCACTATGTAAGTAACATTAGCCTCATTCAGACACTATATGGACAAAAGCATGGGACAAGTGTTTCTTTTCTGATGGGGTCTGGGATACAAAACAGTAAGGATAAATGCCATGATATAGTTTTGTATTGTGATAACTATATTGATGATTAATATTGATGTTTTTACCTCAAATCAGCATGAATAGGACATCTTATAGCTGTAACCATAATGTGTCTCAATAGTTTTGTTCATAGACATCAATATTTCTTTTTTACAATTATATTGAGATTTTTTTTTTTTTCCAAAGTGAGGTGTGAACAAAGTAGATGGTTATTTGTGGTACAAAATTCTTATTTACAGTCAGAGCATGTAAAATATTTTGGAAATTTTGTGGTATAACATTTGAAATTACAGTCATGAATTAAAAGAAAAATCAAGGCTAAGATGCATTTTGGAAGCAACAGTAACAATTTAAACAAAATTATCCAATGCAATGCAATGACATTTATCACAATATAAAACTATATTATGACATTTGTCATTGTTTTGTATCCCAGACCCCTGTTATAAAAGAAACACCTGAATTCTACATGTCCAAATACTTTTGTTCATATAGTCTATGACCTAGGTCTAATTGTGCTGGGGGGCTAACAATAAGCTTCTAACTCTGCCGACAGTCTATTTGCTTAATGATGCTGCCACTCCACATATTGTGCATCACTTTTTATCCTATGTCATATACACAGTGGCTCGAAACATAAACAACGGTACATTAAGTCCATTCTACATCATGTCAGGACTTCATGCCTTTTGGATGAACTTTTTGACTTTTTGATCAGAAAACCAGGCAGCAACACCTACATGTTTTCACAGTGACTGGATCTGAATCCTCTACCTGCTCTTCCAGGCGGTCCAGGGGGTCCTTGGAGTCCTTTGGGGCCTTGCAGAGGCACACCTGGAGGGCCAGGAGGTCCACTGTTGCCTGGAGCACCAGGGTTGCCAGGGAAACCAGCCTCTCCCTTAGGGCCAGGGAAACCAGGACTACCAGAAGGTCCAGGAAGACCTGGATCTCCCTTTGAACCTTTGTCAAATGAAAAAAGTTGGGTAGGTTGTTATGAAGAAATACACAAATAATAACGTATATGTACATGTTGTTTGTGTTTGTAAATATAGTGCGAGGCAACTCACCTGGTATACCTGGAAGCCCAGAAGGACCAGGAACACCAAATCCAGGAAGGCCTTAAGCAAAAATTAATTATACAAAGAATTTTAAAAAACTGACAGATTTTTAAGCTACTTCTATTACATAGCACAATTATCTTTTTTAAAGGTTGAGAAACAGTCTTCTGTAGAGTTTACCTGGTTCTCCTTTGACTCCAGCTGGTCCGGGAATTCCATCTCGACCTGCCTGACCTTTCTCTCCAGGCAAACCTGGTGCTCCTGAGCGGCCTGGCTCTCCTGGTCTGCCAGGAGCACCAGTGAGACCTGGGGCACCGGGTCCACCATCTAGACCCTTTGGACCCGGAGTACCAGGAGAACCTGAAAACAAATGGACAGAAATGACAGACACACACTACCGTTGTAGGTGTTGTAGAAACCCAACTATGCACCGGGTCATAAAACAGCACAGAAATGCATTGCATCATCTTCACAAAACCATTTCAGTAGATAAAAACATATGCTCCTATTTTAATCTACCTTGGAATCCTGGAAGGCCAGGATCACCTTTGACACCTGGTCCTCCTGGTAAACCTGGCAGACCAGATCCTCCTGGACTTCCTTTAAGTCCTGGACTTCCTGGGAAACCTGGTTGACCTGGTTCACCCTACCACAGACATAAGATTAGAATATGTGTACCATATATCTGCCAATAGCAGATTTTCTGGACAATGACATAACAGTGATGGTTTCTATACCTTTAGTCCAGACTGACCAGGTGGTCCAACTCCAGCAGAACCAGGTTCACCTTTAGCTCCAGGAAATCCAGGTGTCCCTGGTTGCCCTGGAGCTCCAGACAGACCTGGTTGACCTGGTGTACCCTTCTGTCCTGATGGTCCTGTGACACAGTATTACAGGCGCCGTGGAAATGTTAGTACATTATGTAACAATTACAAAAAAAGTACACATTGGATCAATTACACACAGACTACATTTGTTGTGTTCAGATTGCTCCTAATACTGTTCACAAGAAAATGCAAAAACAAAATGTTGGCTACAAAAAAATATTACTGCTTAGCGTTACAAGTACCATAGCTCATTCTGACACCTGCTTCTCAAACTGTATAGTTTACAATGAGCTGGATATTTGGATATTGATGTATTGAGTTCAGGCAGCAAGGTTAGCAACAGCAGTGTTTCAGCCATGCACACTATTCCATAAAACTAGGAGTGTACACATAATGTAGCGGTGCACAACAAAATTTAGCATGTCCCCTGCAAAAACTCTTTCTAGATATCGTCACCCTGGGAGGATTTTTTCAAAAGGTCTGTTTTCAGAAAAACTGCACAAAGTTTAGGAGATTAAGAACATCTGATGGACTGTGGTCAATGACCTGTGTACCATGAAATACTAATTATGTGGTAGTAAGTAGAGTAGAACTACATTTGCTTGTGGACAAAATTTCAACAGAAAAGCTGCACTTTAGAAATTAACATACATGGGATTTAGTCATTTGTTATTAATCAGTAGAAATACAATATATGTTGTAAGCAAAAGTTGTATCCTTACTGGCATTACGTTGGAAGCTGTGATACGTTTACACATACCTGGGAATCCCATTTCTCCCATGCTGCCTTTTGGTCCTGGGACTCCAGGACTGCCTGAGCCTCCAGGGATCCCAGGGTCTCCTTTAGGGCCTACACAAAATGGAAAGAGTACATTATAGATCCATTTTGAAGGCATAATTCTTTATATGGATATGTGTGCATAAAATATGTTTGAGCATGAAATGAGTTTCTAAACCCGCACCATGTGGTCCAGGAGCACCAGGCCGTCCATCTGCTCCTGGAAGTCCTGAGTCACCAGGGAGTCCAGCTATTCCTTTCTGACCTGGAAAACCGGGTGCACCTGCAACACACAAACAGTTTTTTAGGAAAACAATAGCATTTTCTGATAAAAAAAAAAAAAAAAAAAAATAGAATTAACTGCAATTGTATTTTTAGGAGCAGTGAAGGTGTTTGTAGCTGTACCTGGTAGTCCTGGTTCTCCTTTTTCTCCCTTAGAGACTGCAGATGGATGGGTGATTCCTGGGGGTCCCTGAAGACCAGGTTCACCCCTCTCTCCTTTTATACCAGCACCACCTGGCACACCATCTCTGCCTGGGAATCCAGGTTCCCCTGGGAGGGAAACATCAGATATAAGTCATCATCAGTACTTCACTTTCTTTCAATTACACCTTCAGGCTTTCATAAACTTAAGTTACTATTTATACCTTCTACAGAAAAAATCAGTGGATGAAAGCTGTGAAACATTATTTATGCACCATTATGAATTTGAAAATTTTTAATTAGTTTTATACTTTATACTTTTATTACTTTCTGCATTCAGTTTATATTTAACCATATTCTCCCAATCAAAAATTCACTTTAATTGTTCACATGAAAATATGTTTAATTCATCTAATAATTTTGTTTTGCGCTGTGATGTGACTGAATGGATGTTACTGCCTTTTGGGTGCAGTGTATGATGTCTCATAACAGTATATATGTATGTGCTTGTGTAAGTACCTTTAAGTCCAGGTGCACCAGGTCCTCCAGGTCCTCCAGGACCTCCAGAAGGTCCTGGAGGTCCCATGGGACCCATGTCTCCTTTAGCACCTGTAATCAGTCAGAGGACAGTAAAGGGATCTTATAGCACAAATAATTTCTCTTTAGCATCATGACATACTGTTAATTGTGTACTTTACCTGGCAGTCCAGGTACACCATCCCGTCCTGGTCCTCCAGGGGATCCCGGGGATCCAACTGGTCCTGGAGAACCTGGGAAACCAGGGCTACCTCTGTCTCCTGGCAGACCTGGGATATCTAGACCTGGAGGTCCAGGATCTCCCTTTGCACCGTTTGCTCCTGGGAATCCTGTAATGATGAAAGATGATTTCAGTGTCCAGATACAACAATATCATGCTTCACAACTGAAGTTTTAGGGCAAAGCCAGTTGGAGAAAGCAGTAAAAACTGGGAAACACAAATAAAAATCCATCCACGCAAAATAAATGGGTATTTAAGCCTTAACAAATGACATGAATGTATTTTAATAAGCATACATGTACTCATTAGATCTGTCACTTGATGGCCATGAACCAGCACCCACATGGGATTACAATACCTTTCTCGCCTTGGCATCAGAGGGCCGCACATAAGGGAGGAGTGTGTGTCAAAGCGCACAGGGCGGAGCGTTGGAAGTTGAGATGAGGAGAACAAAATATAATGCATTAAATGCATTAAAATGCTGTGTATGAGACTGGTTTTTTGGACACTCTGAAGCCAACATTTTTTTTCCATTACAGCAACAGCATGCTCAGAGTGTTCAAAAATCTCACTGCATAGGTGTTAGTTTGTGCTTTTTGTGGGATTTTGAGGAAAGAGGTGTGTGGAGGTTAAGTAAGAGAACACGCTGACGCACAAAACATTAGTTAACAACTGTTGTGGTCACAAACAGGGAACCATATGTGATGTTAACAAAGCTGTGGAGTGCAGAGAAAGGTCTGGTGCAGCCACATAAGGTGTGTAAGTGGTGACTTTTCGGCTGGTGCAAAACCCTGTCAGAAATTAAAGACGAAGACAAGTGCTAAACATTTCTTCAGATAAAAGTTTCCATCCAGTAGTACATCACACATCCACCTCAATCACCATGTGACACACCAAAAAATACAACATATGACGTCATACTCCATCACAGTGACACAGATAGTGTATATTAAGCCAACAAACCCTCAACACTCAGGCAGGTGCTCTGGTGCTTCACTGTGAGAGTGTAACATACACTTTAACCCTCGTACCGAAATGACATCACCTTTACACCCCCAAAGCAAGTGTGTGGTCATGCACAAAAACAAGTTGCACATATTCTCAGATATTTTTACATATGTAAAAACACATACAGGCACAACAGCAAACATAACATTAGCTATTCTGCTGAAAAGGAAATTATACTAAGGTTTTAAAATGCAATGGCAGTTGTAGGTCTTCAGATGCAATGCTAACATTTGCTTTGTCCAAAATCTTATTTTATAGTACACAGTTAATCAAATCAAATCAAATTTTATTAATATAGCACCAAATCATAACAGAAGTTCTCTCATGGCACTTTACATGTGGATCTGGTAGAAACCAGTACAGTAATCAGCCTAAAGAACACCTCCAATCTGTGGCTTTATCTACGTTCTTCTGGCCTACAAAATACTGTACATTGCATCAATCCAAAACACTCTTCTTGTTTCTTACCTGGTGGTCCCAATGGGCCCGGAGGTCCTGGTGGACCCTGTAGACCAGGTTGACCGATGGTGGGGGATCCAGGTGGGCCACGAGCTCCAGGTATACCTGGTATACCAGGCTCACCTGAACAGGGAGGAGAGAATGTGAATGATGGATCAGACAACGTCAAATTACTGTGTTTAAGACTTAATAAATACGACACACACAACATGAGGTAAATGTTACCTTTTGGTCCAGTAGCACCATCAAATCCAGATCGTCCAGGTGATCCAGGGCCCCCAGGGAAGCCCGGATCTCCTTTTGGTCCAAATACACCTTTAGCTCCTGGTACTCCTGGTAAACCTGGAGGACCAGGAAGACCAAAGCCTGGCTCACCCTATCACACACACACATGACTGCATATTAGGCAGCTATTCTGGATGTTAATTATTACCTAAAAAAGAATATATCAGATATTATGAACAGATTTTTCAGATCTTTTTTTTTTTCTTTTTCTTACACTGCTTATGAGAAAATCTTGATAATGTTAAGTTTAAAGGTACAATTTAAAGTTTCCCCAAAGACCAATCTTATCCAAAGCAAAGTGCTCCTCAATTGTGGAGACAGGGTATGGTCATGCCAGCTTCAACTATCAATAAAGCCTATTTACCTTTACCTCAGATATATTTACAATTCCATTCTCATCAGACAAAAGGTTAGCATGCACCTCTCAGCAGTACTACCTCTGTCTCATATTTGACGGTGGACAGACATTGGACATTACAGTAATTCACTTTGCCTCTTAAACAAAGTGGTATTGCAATAGGTTATAGGTGGTATAGGGCTGACTAATACCACTAACTAATACTAACTAATACCCCTGGACCATTGCACAGAACTTTGCCCCTCCTGCTTACTGATACTCTGCCTACTCAGGGATGAAGTTTGATTCTTGATTTTCAATCTTTTTAAAAACTTTGTAAAAAAAAATTGAAAGAAAGACACATGAAAAAACCACATGTGTGAAATTTGAAAACAACTGGGTTAATAATGTCTGAGGAATTGGTTGGACAAATTGTCTGAGTTGTCTGAGTAAAAATGCACCACTCCTAGTGATAAACAACATGTGTCAAAAAGAATCAGGTGAATATCCAACATATAAGATGGACAAAAATCATGGACAGACAGATGAATGTAAAAATGGAAGGAATTCCTGGTATTCATTATTATTATCTTCGCCACAGAGAATCAAATTCACATATTGATTTGACAGGTTTTTACGTCAGATGCCCTTCCTGACACAACCCTCTTTGTTTATCTTGGGCTTGGGACTGGCTTGTGCCCCCTTCTGGCTACAGGTATAGGCATGTATAATATAGTCTGTGGTGTAAACATACATTATTAGTATTATAAATAATAATGATATCAGATAACCTTTCAGTGTTTTCAACTAAAAACTATTCCAAATTTCAGCAAACTCTAAAGAGTTTGTTCCAGTATTTTTTTCTTTAACCTGCAAATACCACAGTGATGATTTATTTATTATTGTACAGAAACAGTTTGGCAACTGCTCTGCTTCTTGCATCAGCTATTTTTATAAACCTCACTAAGGTATAACATGCATTTTCTTTGCATACATTATATGGATATAAATAAACTGTGGTCAGAACAATTCTGAGTGAATAAAGCTAAGAAACGTTTCAAACGTCAACTCTTCAAATCCATGTTGTTTGCTAAAAATGTAGCTATTGTTTAAAAACTAGCATTGATTGAATAATGATGAAAACCATATGTAAACTATATGCTGTTTTAACTGCTATTTTAATTTAATGCATAACCTAATTCTACTGGCATTAGAATCAATCCATCTACCTTGGGTCCTGGTAGTCCAGACTGTCCAGGGAGACCATCTACTCCTGGTCTGCCTGGTCCTCCTGGAGACCCTGGCTGGCCAGGAATACCTGGGAATCCTGAAGGAAAAACCAAGAGAATGTGGAATGAGCAATTGAGAATAAGTGGATATATTAAAGGAAAGATGAAGATGTGGTGGTGATGATGGTGGCTGTGGCTCAGATGGTAGAGCAGGTTGTCCAATGACCAAAGGGTTAACAGTTCAAATCCTGGCTCCCACTGTCCACATGTCAAAGTGTCCTTGAGCAAGACACTGAACCCTGAATGTTGGTACATTAGTATAGTATCCTCCTACTGGTGTGTGTGTGTGTGTGAATGTGAGGCTTTGGAATGAGCTTTGAGAACCAAGGTGTAGAAAAGTGCTATGTAAGTGCAGTCATTTTATGAGAACTATTGAGAACAAAACACCACAAGGAAAAAGTCAGGATGACGATTTGACATACGAGGAGGAAATGGTAGAAGAAACTGAAGAAACAGTTTTGGGGAAATGAATAAAATAATAACAATGGGAAACAGACAAAGAAAAGACAAGAAAACCCTGTTACTATCTTTACCTTTGGCTCCTGGTGGTCCTGGGAGTCCAATTCCTGGGAGCCCTGGTTCTCCCTTTCCTCCTGGCAGACCAGGGAAACCAGGCTGACCGGGCTGACCTGGACTACCTAACAACAACAACAACAACAACAACAACAACAACAATAACAACAAATATTCATATTAATCAGTGAGACTTTTGTTGTCTTCTTATGTGGTTCATGAAAATGTCAGTGTACCTGGGGCACCAGGCAGTCCTGGTTCACCATCCAGTCCTCTGGGTCCTGGTAATCCTTTCTCTGCTACTGTCAGGCCAGGTTCACCTTTAGCACCTATAGTGTGAGAAAGTAAGAAAATACACCATTGGATGGATGGATGGATGGAGCGACAGACGGACAGTCTTTGACAGTGTTTTTTGCATGTTTGCAATGTTTTTTGAATGTTAGAAAATTGTGTCAGTGTGTGTTTTGACTTCTGAACTGGACTAAGGCTGTTCAATATGACAAGACATTATTTAATTAACTTCAAATGATCATCTTACCAGGTGCACCAGGAGCTCCAGGTCTTCCTGAGACACCCTGGATACCTTTCTCTCCTGAAGGTCCCTGAGGTCCAAAGCCTGGGGAACCTGGGGGACCCCTGTCACCTGGGATACCCGATGGACCTGGCTCACCAGGAAGCCCACGCTCTCCTTTAACAAGCAGAGAGCCCTGTTGGATGCAGTTATTAGATAAATTAGAGATGGATTAAGCTTAGTAAATATTGAAGATTAACTGACACCACCTACAGGAGCTCCTTTAGGTCCAGAAATTCCAGGCTGTCCATCACGACCAGGTCTACCGTCCAGGCCAGGCAGGCCAGGTGGTCCAGGGAAACCAGTGTCACCCTTCTCTCCCCTCAGACCGCTGACTGTGATGGCATCACCTGGGTCTCCCTTCTCTCCAGGGAATCCTGGAGCACCTTGAGGACCAGGGAGGCCCTGGTGAATGGAAGACAGGGGAAAACAGAAATATCAATCAATTAATCAAACGAACAGCCCGGCTGAAACTAAATATTTCACACGTACCATTTAGAGAACAGATCTCACAGAACATCAAATCAGTAGAATCATCAATTTAGAGTATCTAACCCGAGACAATGTGCTGCTTGACAATTTAGAAAACATCAAATGTGCTTACAGGGGTGCCAGAAAGACCAGGGGATCCTGGGTATCCTCTCTCTCCTTTGATACCTGAAGTTCCAGGAGATCCTGGTGGAGAAGAAAAAGAATTTCAGCAAATGGACAGTCTTAATGTTGTGTGTAACTTTGAGTTTGTCTTTTATAATACTGAAGACTTCTATAGTTTCAGTATAGAACTCTATCATTACAGTCATTATTCAAACAATAGAAAGAAACTGCTAAACAAACAAACAAACAACTGACAGATTATGAATAGATTCTAAATGTAATAACACAATCAGCTGATGTTAACACAAATCCCTGCTAATGTGGCATGAATTAATCTAGAGTCACAATTTAAGGATGTAATATTACTGTGTTAATTCATATTACTATTCATATTCATGTGCAATAACTCACTGTATAATCACTGTATATGCATATAAAATATGTATATAGTCATCACTTTTTTAGATGCAATAATCCACTTTGGAGTGCAATGTTTGTACATACTTTATATTTTTTATTCCAAGAATTCTATTTTATGTTTATATTTTATTTTCATTTATATTCTATTTTATACTAGCACCTCGGTGTTACCTTAATCACTTTTTACTGCTGCTTTTGTATTGCTGCTGGTACCCAAATTTCCCCAAGGGACCTCCCAAAGGGATTAATAAATTCTATTCTATTCTAATTTGAAATAGGTGAGTTGTGTTACCAGGGAATCCGGGCTGTCCTGGCGCTCCTGGAGGTCCGGGGATGGTACTGGTGCCTCCAAAGCAGTTCAGACATGTGTCCCCCTTCTCACCTGAAACAGCAAAAACACTGACTGTCTGTGTCGTTCACTCGATGTGATTTTATTGCTGTGACTCATGAGCTTTTCCACTTTTTATTTTGGCATTGTGTGTCGATATTTATTTTGAATATTTCTTAAACCACAGGTGTCAATCATGTGGCCCAGGTCCACTCTGGCCCCTAGGATGAATTTGTGAAATGCAGAAATTACACTGAAGATTTGAACAAACAAGGATGTTAAAATCATTTTAGGCCAATTAAATCTAAAGAGCAGTAAAATACTATCATAATAACCTGTAAATAATGAAAAGGGCAGAAAAAAAGAAAGAAAAGGAAAACTACTCAAAAATATTTACAATTACACATTATTTCCACACACATTTTTCTGAAGAATTTTCAGGTTGTTTATATTTGTTCATATTCAGTTCGTAGATGTAAACATTTTCATCACAGAATTTGACTTTTTTCACACAAAAACATAGAAAAATCTTTGGAGTTGATATTATCTATGTGTTCTTATCTTATTATTTATATTATTTTACTGATCTTTATATCATATATATCATATGTATGTGGCCCCTGAACTAAAATGAGTTTGACACCCCTGTCTTTGTTGTTCAGAAATCTAAAAGTATACAGTACATGTTCCATGTCCCTTTACCTTTCTGGCCTGTTTCTCCTGGGTACCCTCTCTCTCCCTGTACACCGGGACGCCCAGGTTCTCCAGTGATACAGTTTTGTCCTGCAGTTGAAAAGCCTGGAGGTCCAGGAGGTCCTGGCACACCCTGGGAACCAGGGGACCCTGCTCTTCCCGGTGGACCTGGCAGGGAGATTCCTGGAGCTCCTGGCTCACCCTTCTGACCTCTCTCCCCTGGGAAGCCTGGTGATCCAGGATGACCACCACCACCAGTAGCTGGAAGTCCTGGTTGTCCTGGAGGTCCAGTTAATCCTGGAGAAACATGGTGGCAAAGTTCAAACTCAATTCTTTTTCCTGTTTGCTTGTTTGAGACTTTGTTTCTTAACCTACACCTGACAGAGGTGTAGATGCTAAATGCATTTTAAAACAAGACATCTGAGATGAATATATGGCTAACCCTGAGGTCCTCTCTCTCCTTTGAGTCCAGGTCCTCCAGGGAATCCAGGTTCCCCTTTAGGACCGACCCGGGCCCCTGTCTGCCCTCCGATCACCTGGTTCAGAAGAAAGTCCAAACTCTTTCAACAACTTAAAACGCTCAGAATATATCAGCATCCTTTTAAACAAATAAGTAAAAATAACAAAATAGAATATTTACTATTTAAATATGATATAAAAACATAAATAC
Organism: Maxillicosta whitleyi; assembly: GCA_029822895.1. Classification (NCBI taxonomy): domain Eukaryota; kingdom Metazoa; phylum Chordata; class Actinopteri; order Perciformes; family Neosebastidae; genus Maxillicosta; species Maxillicosta whitleyi. The sequence continues at coordinate 1,609 of JAPSES010101798.1, read as the reverse complement.
AATGCATCATGTGCACTAGAGGGTGTCTTCATAGGACTGCAGTACATTATTAACATTTAACAGATCAACAATATTCAATTTCAGACAAAAACGATGTGACAAAAAGCAAGAAAAACATCAAACACACCACTCCTGGTGGACCTGGGAATCCTCGCTCGCCTTTTAAACCCTAAAAATCAAAGAAGGATATCAATTCATAATGTTTCCAAGCTGTTGAATATATTTTACAGATTGATTCCATGACGACAAAAACCTACTCTGTCTCCATCCCTGCCTGGAGGACCTGGCAAACCTGGTTCTCCTTTGATTCCCTGATTAAAAAGAAAATGAAACAATGACAAAATATCACTGATACATTTCTCTGAATGGGACACAGCATCAGGTTTGATCTACGCTTTTGACAGAACTCACAGGGAAGCCTGAAGGACCAGCGTCACCGTCTTTGCCTTGCTTTCCCTGGAAAAAGCAGAAAGCATGAAGGGTGTTTTTAGTGACAAAAGATGTACTGATGAACAGTATGATCTTATCTTAAATACTGCCTGAGCACAGGAAAAGTATAACAATTTGGATCAAAATGTTTTTCTGAACTTCAGTTCCTGGTTTTAAACTAAAGGGATCCTTATAGAAACACTAGTTCTAAGGCTTTGTGTTCTGATTATCAGAACCCATTTATATCAGCAAAGAAAATTCACTTTTTTCTTTAAAGCAGACTGTAACCTGCCTCCACTACTGTTAGGAAAAGTGATTTTTAGACACAGTTAAAACTATTAATAAAGCACTTTGATCACTGTTTGGTTTGGTCATAACACTTGAAATATGGTCAGATCCTCACTTCACAAATAGTGTGTGATATTGACTCAACTCACTCGTTTGCCGGCCTCGCCTGGTTCTCCCTTCTCACCTTTCTGGCCACCAGAGGGACCCTGCAATTGCAGCCAATCACACATGCACAACATGACTTATATGTTCACAGGCTTCCTAAAAAGAATCTGAAAGGTTTGTTGTAAAAAAAAAAAAAAAAAAAACTGTAACAAGAACTAAAAAACAGCACCCAAAGTAGAACAGACAATCTCAGTTCATAATAACAAATGAAGGTGAAATAGCTATAATTTGTCAATAGTGATATGACAATCTGTAGGGCATGCTTGTCATTTCATTCAGTTGTGATGTCAACAGTTTCTGTTGAATGTTTGTATGCTGTTGTTTGTTTGTTTGTTTTTTGTCTTCTGCATCTATAACTTTGGACTTTCTTGCAAAACTGGTGTTACTGTTACCTGTTCCTGCAGGGAGTCATCTGCTGCTTAACCAGTAATGATATGAATTTTGCATATACATTGTGGGATCAACAATATTATAATACTTAGGGTTGGTAATAGGTACTTACAGCGATCCCTGGGGCCCCTCGATCACCTGGTGGACCTGGAAGTCCTGGTTCGCCCTACAGTAAAATCACAAAAAAAACAGCAGATTGGTCAGAAATCTCGACCACTGATGCCATAATAACCTTACATGTACAATCACATATATGATAAACTGTCTCACTGGTTAAAACATACTTGCAATAAATAAATCAAACTATGAGGAGATTCAGAAAATTAACACATTTATA
>JAPSES010101769.1:0-19315 GCA_029822895.1 Maxillicosta whitleyi | reverse complement strand
AGATAGATAGATAGATAGATAGATAGATAGATAGATAGATAGATAGATGGATAGATAGATAGATAGATAGATAGATAAATAGTTGTTTTAGTTCCATATCAGCAACAGAGTTAACATTCATACCATTACTGTAACTTTACTGTTCCTGATAAACCTGATCTGCACTAACATGATTGTTATCTTATAGTATGTTATAATGATAGAAAAAAGAGTAGCTGCATTAAAAATTGCTTTTATTCCATAGTTTTCACACAGTATATCACTTTCTGCATGACACTTACTGCATTTTAAATACATGTTTCTTTGCTTCAAAAATTAAACACACGGTGTCCAGCTGAGTGAACATTTTTGGAACTCTATGAAAAACAGGTTTGTTAAAAAAAAAAATGTCAATAGAATTTTTTTTTTTTTTTTTCAGGCCTAAAGAGGTATAAAAACAGGAAAAATATCATGACTAAGGTTCTCATAATTCATGAAAGGGTTAATATTTTCCTCTTGGAAGTTCCTCTCATTTCAACTGGACTAGTTTAACTCTTTTGAAAACATTTTGTCTTTCATCCAAGAGACTTCTTCAGTTCAGTTCAGTTCAGAACTAGTGCAGTTGAACCGAGAAAAGGGTGAATGAGAACCTACACAGATGATAATTAATATGGGTAAAACAAAGTATTTTCCTTGTAAATATGATCATATTTTTCAATGTTCATTATCATTCTTTTAATGTCTAAAATATATTGCTAAAAAAAGAAAGGCTTAAGTAGTTTTAAGGTGCTGTGTATATGATGACTGTTGGATCACCTCTGCTTCAATTTGACCCACAAAATAATTAAAAATAAATATATACATTTAATATATTTATGTATAAAGTTCCATTTATATGACTATCAAAGCTGCATACAGTCTTATGTAATGTCAAATCTGTTGCTGGATGTGATATGAGATCCAGTACTAGTCCGTTTATTACTACTACATATTTTCCCTCTGTTGGAATCAACATTCCTTTACCTTGTTGTGATGCCGGCTCTGTCTCTACAGGATATTACTGACAAAAGGACATCAATCCTTTTCCCTCCGTGGGTAACACAAGCAAACACCCTGTTGTCATCCAGTGCAGGTGATTCTATTCACCGTGTACCTCAGCTCTCAGCCTTAGCTTTCACTGTGAAAAAAAATAAACGGATACATGAGACAATAAAGTGTCTTAACATGTTGCCGCAGCTGGAACAAGCCCCACTAGCCTGGAGGTGAAGGTATCCCCTTCACAATAAAACAAAGTATGGCTTCTGTTGAAAAGAGTTTCATCACTGACTAATGCCTCTGTTGTTAGGGAGTTCCTGTTTGCAGGAAGGCTGTCTGCCATGCCTGCAGCATTATGTCACAAAATCAGCCTGCAAACAATTTTCAATCAACTATTTTTTTTATTTCAGACAATGACAATATATATACATTTTTATATATATATATAAAAGAAAGAACTCCAAATGTTCTTGTACAAAAATAAATTATGTACTATTCACTCTGAAAAACCCACAACGCTTCCCCCCACGTATTGTGCAGTACATTCACACTAGAACTAAATATCACTCTATATCATAGAAATCATAGAAATAACATTCACATTTGAAACATTTATGTTTATGTTAGATTAACATTATCTTTTACATATCATGCATCCAAATGTAATGGATTATTGCTCTCTATTATCTTTTTTACATTCTCTTACTGTGGCACACTAAAACAAAACTCCCAACCCGTTGTTTTTTCCTAATATAAACCAAAGCTTCTGCACAGACAAACTGTTTATTACTGTACATAAAACGTACTGTTTGGACCCGTGGAAGTCCTCAGCAGCAGCTCATTTCGCATCTATAGTCAGAATGTGTCAGTGTTTTCTTCAGTATGTGCAGATGTTAATTTAATATTTTGTGTTGCTCTGAACACACCAGGCTTTTATCACTGTACAGATGACACAAAATACATTTATAGGAGCCTTCTGCAACTATTTCAGTCAGGATGTAAATAGCTTATCTTAGCTTAAAAGACTGAAAGCAGGGAATCAATAGCTATCCTGTCTCTGTCCAAACCTTAGCAAATCATCTACCGTCACCTATAAAACCCACAAAATAACATGCTGTATGCACTCATACATGCACACACATGCTTAAATATAACTGTTTGTAGTTTCAGATGGAGTCACTTGCTCAGTTCCAGTGACTGTGTGCAACTTCCCAGAGTTTTTGTCATCACAGTGATGCTAGCAGGTTTGGTACCATTATTCCTGTACAGAATCCCAAATAAACTCCTGCACTCACTTGAGCCTATACTGTACTGTACTGTGTGGGTGTTGTGCAGCAGCCATAAAGTGTATATACAGTGTTAATCTACAAATAAGACACATGATAGCGAGCCATTTCTGAACCTAAGTGTCTGTTAACTGCACACTGATCATTTGTTCATGAACTTCACGGTGTTGATATTGGTAGATGAAAGGAGATTTCCTGTGTGATACTAAAACAACGCGATGGTTTCAGACTGCCTCTCCTGCTCCTCAGGGAGTCCTGGTTTTTTCTGGTTCTTCCTCTGTTTGCCCTCGTGGGCAGTGGTGTCCTTGTGTCCTGAGTCGTTCTGTTGTCTGGAATAGCGTTTGCACTTGCAGGACGTCACAACAGTTATCTTGTAGGTCCTGGTGGTTCCATCTTCACACTGCAGTCGGATGCGTTGGGTCCGGTTCCGGTCGATGACACAACGCCACTCGAGGGTGTCTCGTCGGCTCCAGTACCTCCCTGTGTAGCCCCCACCCCCTATCCAGTTGGGCAGGAGGTGGGATGGCAGACATTCTCCTGCACAAACCAGCTCCTTGATGGGGTTGACGCTGGTGCACTGGCCGTCAGAGATGTACTTGGTGGACCTCAGCTCTCTACATCCCACCTGGCTCTGGTCTGGACCTGAAAGCAGAAAGCTCAGTTAGAAATATGCACTAAAGCACTGCTCCTTTAGGGGTCTAGATCTTAAACAGTCTCAGAACTGGGCCACTTTTGTAACAATTGTAGACAGTGACTCAGGTGTGAGTCAGTTGTGCCTCATATTTCACAGGTAACATCCCAGTTCTCAGACCTAATATTGAAATAGCACCCAAAGACACATTTAAAAAAATTTTTTTTTTATATCACATACATACCTCTATCCTGATCATATCATGGATAATCTAAGTGTTGGTGCTGTTTGATAATTCACTAATAATTCAGTGTTCATTTCCACTCTTGTTTGTATAATTCTTAGTTTTTCTCATATTCCAGTGGAACTTTGCAGCTGGTAAATCACTTTCTCTGACATAAACAGATAAGGTATGACTAAACCTGGATGATTGATGCTTTGTTTCTCATTTGATCCTGCGTCATCTCTGTATTACTAGAACAAAAACACTGCTCTAATGCGCACACCGGGCACAACTGATGTAAGCATTACCACAAGGTCTGAATATTGTTGTTTGATTTGATTAACAGAGTCGCTAACCTGCATAAAAAACAACTGAATTAAACAAATGTGGTTAAAAACGTACGTCAGTGGTGAAACTTCGTGCGTAAACGTTTGGACTCACCATTACGCGCAGAGTCTGATCCACGTCTACCCCCATTCCTGGCCTGGTTCGTGTTCTCCTCAACCGGCTCCTCCTGCGTGTCGTGGACCACCTGCGTGTTCACTGTCTCCGTGGCGTCGTTCTGAACAGCTGAGCTGCTCGTGCGCAGCAACAACAGGAGCGCGAGGAGGTGGAATTGGCTCATAGCTGCAGCCAACTTTAATGTGTGTATGTGTGAGTGCGCGCGCGCCCTGTCTGCTACCTTTGATAAAGTGAAACCTGATAAATGAACAACCTGCAGCAGCCGCAGCTTTTATACCCTGCACCGGTGACACAGTGAACATAAATGGACGGGTCACACCCACCTGAACAGGGGCACTGGGGTCTAAACCGCTACCCACCACAGGACTTCACGTGCAGTGTGTTGTATTGAGAAAACCGCAAAGGAAGAACTCCATGTCGCTTAAAAATAAAATCAGATCCATCCATTCATTCACTCTCGTAAAAATAACCACACCTTATTTAACACCTGCATCCATCATCTGTGTTTTTGATCTGCAGCTGCAGGTTCAGCGTAAGATGCTCCACACCAGGTGCGTCAGTCAACCCCCAAAACACGTCGAAGCTAAAGCTATTCATAAACTGTTCTCCTGATCAATCAAGCGTTTCAGACATTTTCATCCAAAAACATCAGAAATAAACAGCCTATTTGATCAAATCTGACCCTTAAGGGATTTTTAGCAGCACTTTAAAACATGCAAGTTAGTCAATAAGCTTTAGAAGATGCCATTAATGGCTTTATTAGTAGTTGTTAAACCATTTATTAAAGCGTAAAAACGGGTTGCCAGGTTTGAAAATTCCCTCTTACACGTGAAAGATGACAACATGTACAAATTCAGACTTTTATTAGTTTTCAACGCAGAGTTGGGGACTTGTAAAATGTTAAGTAGTTAGTGACTGACATAAAAACATTTACAACTTCAGTACTCCTGACATTACAAATTATGAACTTAAAACCTATAATAAATGATATTATGGGTAATGTCTCCTTAAAGACAGTTCACCATTTAATGATGCATCTTATTCAACTCACCAGTCAGAGCACACAAAGGTTTCAAAGATGTAATGAATGTATGCACTGATACTAGTGTCTGGTGTCATTTTCATTGGCTGGTATTATTCTAATTTGCTGTTGTCAATTAACAATTTATATTTTACAAATTTCATGGATTATATTCTGTAAGAAAACATGAGCTCAATTAGATTAGATTAGATAAGATTAGATTAGTTTAGATACATTGTGATTAGATTACATTAGTTTAGTTTAAATTAGATTCAATTAGGTTAGTTTAGATACATTTAGATTAGTTTAGTTTAAATTAGATTAGATTAAATTAATTTACTTTGGATTATATTATTTTATATTATGTTAGTTTAGATTAGATGAGATTACATTTGACTTCATTGATCCCAAAATGGGGAAATTCAATGGTCCTCAGCAACAATATGAAATAAAAAGTGTGCATACGTAGATAGTGCAAAAATAATATAAGAATGAGAATAACAAGAATCAACATAACAGTGACTATTATCAACACTGTCATAATATCAGAGTTTGATAAACTCTTCTCTCGCTCTGCACCATTTGAACCAGTTGCCACATGTATGTTTACTGGTAGATCCCAACACTAGTGTAGATGACATAATGTCTTTCTTCTGGACGCTACAGAAGAACATAATTTCCCTGTAGCTCTCAGATTTTTTTTTTTTTTTTATAGTACTCATAGTATTCCACCATGAGTAAAAACACAATAAACCTCTCTGTGAATCAGTTCAGCTCTACCATGACACATAAGTAGGTCCCAGCCTGTCTGAAACACAACTAAAGCTACCTTCCACACTATAAAAAACTAAAATACACCTCAGAAAGATAAAAGTTCCCTTAAAGGGGATGTGGAGTTGCAGCAAAATTAGAATATGACTCAATTCTGATCACACTTTTTGTCTTAACTCACACTGAAACTGTGATGGAGTATTAGGGCTGGTAGATGATTACATGTTAAAAAAACATTAAATTAGACCTCAGTTGCACCAGAATCGGTTCAAATGTCATTAAATGTGGGATAATAATGTCTCCTCTGATCTCTTGCCTGTCCAATATTTGTCTTTGTCTGAGAGTCATGTTTGTTGTTTAAATGCAACAAATTAGCTAATGTAAGGATCTGGATGGAGATATGCAATTTTAACCAAAGCAACATGTAAAGGTATATATAAATGTAATAATAATAATAAAATAGCCTATGAAATATATTAATATTCAACTGTCACCTTAGGCAATTAGAGTAGAATTTAGATGAAATGTATGTTGCCATATCACATTCCACGTAACATATTTCTGTCATATTTAAAGAAAATGCAAACCCTCTAAAAACATGAAATAAAAGAAAATATTATGCAAACACACAATCTTCAGATAATTATGTCTTACTTGAATACATACTCTATGTAAAGAATAAAATAACAAAGAATACATTAAAAAAAATAAAATCAACATTTCTTTTACCAGCTGGTTCTTATAGCAGTCAAAAAGATATTTAAAATGTTAACTGTTACTGAGAAAGAAACTAATAGTCACATCCACAACTGTATGGTTACAAATGAATACTTATGGGAAAAAAAATTCAGAACAGTCCTCAAAAAACTGTTTGGGATTAGTAGGTCTCTGCTGCCCTCTGCTGGTCAGTTTCTATAGACAATATTATATATATATATAGCCTACACTGAAAGCTGACTAATGGTCAAGCAAGTTACTATGTAAAGAAAATACATGTAGGATTATATATTTTAGATCATCATATAGAAATGGTTGATCAGGCAGTTAAAAAAGGGATAAAGTTCAACTCTCTCTAAACTAAGACTCACTTATTCTTTATATGAGAGACAGAATATATGCAAATACAGGCTATGAAAAACACTATTACACTAAAATTAAAATGCAAATAATAAACTGGTCGAATTGCACTATACGTCCATGATTTATATCATTGTGAAGGAAGGGAATTGCAAAGAAAAAAGAGTTTATATATATATTTTTCTCTTCTTCTTGCTATATTTATTGTCTATATTGTATGATTTTAGTGACTCTTTTTTGACTGCTATTGATCATCTATCTGAAATGTTATCACAACTGCTCCATGGATTCTTGAGTTATGACCAAAAAACAATCTCGAGAGGGTGCAGAAATGTTTGTCACTGGCCACTAAAATCTAATTAATTCATCTTGGTGTCAAAGTAAACATTTGAGTCAAATTTGAAGTAATTTCATGGAGTTATTTTTGTGATCTTACATTCATGAGACGTGACACATGCAAACACTTATATACAAGCAGAAAAACATAATGCCTCCAGCCTTGACAAGTGATGATGTGAAAGCAGAAAATATAAGACAATTTGTAGTCTGAGAGCAAATAACTATATATTCCATGTCTTGTTCGGGGCCAAAGTGATGAATCAGTGGATCCAAACGTGTCAGTATCACCGTGAGGCAGAAACATAAATCCTATGTTTAACCCAAATTTATGTTAAGCATAAGTTTAACTACACTTTTGATAATGTGAAAATTGTTGGGAAAATAAACCACTTATGCTTGAGCACAATGATTTTAGACAGACTTACCCTGCACTACATCCCAGACTATAACCAGTCACATACTGGTTCAATTATATGTTATCAGGCAGGATGGAAAGCACACAGAGCTATATGATGACATGTTGAGCTGCTTCCAGTCTAAGAATGGGCCGGGACTGGTAAGAAACAATATACTGTATGATCTGGTTGCAGCCTTTGTCAAGATAAACACATTGAGCTGAAGTAGGAAAATACAAAGTGAATATCATGACAGATACACTCCTTTGCAGTGGAAAGTTCAGAGGTTTTCCCAGATGTTACGTCATCAGAACTTGTCAACACAGTATCTGTGAAATGGATTTGCAGTGTGTGAGTCTGGATCTAAACGTGTAGTTACACTACTACACCGCTGTGCCATATGGGTACAGCCCGTCATCTGTAATCTGACGGATCATGAAGAACAACTACACTGACATGGTAGTGCACAGAGGGTGAGTCCTGGAGGGGCCAGGCTGCATGGGAGGGGTCACAGACACAGGTAGACACTCTAATGGGCTCTGGAATATACTACTACTACTACTACTACTAATCATCATCATCATAAATTAAACATGTGAAGACTGACCTAAACACATATAGACTGTGTTTTCCATGGATTAAATCACATCTCAGACAACTTAAATTAACCCATGAAGATCCAAACAACTACTGATGATAAAATCCTCTACTTATCTACAATGCTTTAATATCTAGTAATCCTCTAATTATATCAAAACATGTAAATAATTTTTGTAAAATGCAGTTCATGGTCATCAGATATGACCCATTTGGATGTTCTGAGGCTCTAAAGTGAACACAGAAACACTGTCATCTTCTACAATATTGATTCACCAGTAAAACCCATGGTATGGGATCAACAGTGGATGGACACACATTTTTTACGTTAAGTTAATTATATGTTTTGTTGAAAATGTTATGTTTTGTTCAGTTTTGTCTGTTTCTGATATAATTACAATACCTAGCAGCATTACTACTGTAGCACTGTCGTGTCATAGCAAGAAGGACCTGAGTTCTATCTAACACCAGGAAATTTTCTATGTGGAGTTTGCATGTTCTCCTTGTGTTTGCATGGCTTCTCTCTGGGTTCTCAGGCCCACCATCCAAAGACATGTACTAATTGGTTAATCTAAATTGCATATAGATATGAGCATGATTGTTTATTCATGTCTATATGTCCAGGTCAAAATTGAAAATGAGAATTGGTTCTCAACTCAAACCCACCACTAAACACCCCTACTATCTGTGTGACACCCAAGTGGAACCATAAAATGGCGGTCGGGTCACCGGGGACTGTTTTGACCGACGGACCGTTCCACCACCAGGAAGCCAAACAACGTAAGTTTTGACTCATCCGTGCAAATAATTTTATAAACAATTTTCTATCTGTATAATTTTTAAAGAATTTAATGGATACTTTTTTCTAAGTTAACTAAAACATGTTTCTATGTCCATATATCCCCTTTCATCCCAGCTGTTCTAACTTTTTTTTTTTTATTTTTTTTTTTACAAATATTACATAGACAAATACATGCAAATTCACCTGTAACGGCAGCTCACTGTTACAATCTTATTCATCTATAATCTACAGATCAACGCTACTCTTTTGTGAAGTCTGTAGGTGAAGGCAGCATGTTTGTTATTGGATATTATTCACTGGAATCACACATATCAACGTAATAATAATTTCCTTTTTGTTTGTACAACTATTAACTGAATATAAATTCATCCTAACTATGAGAGTACAGACGGCCTTTGGTTTCACATCTCATAAATCATAATACTGTATATTATATGAGTACATGGGAATGCTAATGTGGTAATGTCAACAAATGACGTTTTCAACACTTCACAAAAGCAAAATGCATATTACACACTGAACCTCACAAAGGAACTATAATTTGGAATTTTATTGGCATTTCCATAAAGAGAAGTGTCTGTGTGGGTTGGTCCTCATTACATTTACGATAACTTCATAGAATGTGACAAAATGTAACTCAAATATTCGCTTGTGCTCAAAAATTAACGGAAACAATTTTGTTGGCTAAAGTTTGCTCAGTTGGTAGAACAGGTTGTCCAATGACCAAAGGGTTGGCGGTTCATACCCTGGTTCTGACTGTCCACATGTCGAAGTGTCCTTGAGCCAGACACTGAACTATAAATTGCTCCCAGTAGGGTCTGGCAGCGCCTTGCATGGTAGCAGCCGCCTACTGGTGTATGAGTGTGTATGTGAGGCTTTGTAAAGCACTTTAAGTACCAAGGTGTAGAAAACGTGCTATAAGTGCAGTCCATTTACTATTCAGATCTTTTATCTGAATCTCTAAAATGACCCATGACTCACAGATCTATGCGCCCATTTACTCAGATCAGTTGAATCCTTCCACATTAAAAACTTCATCACCCATAAACCTCTTCCAACTTTTACACCTTATAATAACACATACTCCTATAGAGGCTGCCAGAAGTTCCATACATCACGGCACAGAGTTGATTTGTAGGGAGGGATGGGACAGATTGAGCCAAAGACTATCCCTACCCAGATCCACTTGCACACAGAGACTCTGTTACTCACATGATTCATAGCAACGTGAGCCCGCTGATTCAGATCTGTTCTTTTGGGTCTGATTGGGTAATTCTGGCTCAAATCACTTGAGTGACTCATCCAACCTGGATCCTAACAGTATGGGTTCAGAAGGATCCAGAGTATTAAAGGTGGGGCAGGAGATGAAGTTTTTTTTTTTTTACTATATTACATAAAATCCTCTTCACACCCTGATTACAACCAATTAATTATATGCACTGACACAAAAGTAAAACAATTTAGTCATCTGTGGAACTGACAGGATGGAAAAAACACCATCCAATCATTTTAACCGGCCTATTGAAATGATTGAAAGGTGATATGTCTATCAAACTCAACTGCCATTTGTCCCTCCCCTCTCAATGTGAACACATCTTCATGCATGAATTGTGCATTCTCAGAGGTTTGGAGCACTTGTACAGGAAGCAAAGCCAGAGCCAGGGCTGGGCTAGTTATATTACAGGGCTTGACATTGGTCATAGTCTGATCATTCCGGACAAGTAAAAAATCTTCCAAGCAGACTTCTCCAGAAGCTTGTCCGAATAGACAAGTGATTTTTTTAGAGCGAGCTTTATTGCTCATTTTGTAAAATAAACAAATCGCATACCATTTCTTTGGATAATAAAATAAAAAAAATCAAGGTAGCGAAGCTCTTAATTTTGCCTCAGACTTAGCTATTTTTAGAATCAACCGGCGGCATAAGTGAGTGAGGGTAGGAGCACTCGCGGCTGATCAACTAACTCATTATATATTTCAGTGACATACGTAATAATGATTTGGTGGCTTAGTGGTTTGTGCTCTTTCCTTGGGTGCCATAGATCAGTTTGAGTTCCAGGTGGTCCCATTGTGTCACCCAATATCTGAAACTCTTATTTCTAATTTAGTGGTGAGGCATGTCAATTCAAGTTCTATGATAATTGTGTATGTCTATAACACATGATAAGTTGTTTTACAAGGCATATCTTTAAAATATTGACATGATTTAAGAGTGATATGTAGGTGAAGGAGCTTAAAGTAATCACAGTGGATCAGTAAAGACAGACCTCAGACATGATGAAAACAATAGTCAAACATTCATGCAATTATTAAACTACAGTAAAATGTACAATTATTATGATACAAATAGGCAAGAAAATGTGTGATCACTTTGAAAATCACAATGTTTCACTTATCAGTTCTATAGCCAGAGTGTATGTGAGTGTCTGTAACGTAACTGAAAGCATTCAAATACATATTACATTAAAGTGACACATTTTCTATGTTAATAATTGAGTTTAAATAAAATTTAATGTAAAATTCGGATAAGTAGTTCTGGTTTCGAAGAAGTGAAAGCTGTGGTTGAAAATTTCAATGTCAAGCCTTGTATTAGCTATATTAGGATGTAACGTTCACTGACAAACTGTTTTGTCACTAACATAAATTACTAGGGAATTTAACATTATCCAGATAGGAATGAACTGGGGCTGTTTGGTAAGAGTGTCGGAGAAGACTGAATGAGCTACATGTGGATCTGCGAGCTGGAGCCGCAAATTGCAGCGCTTGGGAACCATCAGGAACAAGCATTGCTGGTGCCTCCTACTTTGTAGGTGTGGCTTCAGGGGGGTGTCTGAAGAAAGGGGTTTGGACTTTAGAATTATGTATTTTCAAAATGTAACTTGCTCAAACTGTTTTTTCTAAGATCTCCTACCTCAACGTTAACTGAATCAAGGTTCGCATCACTAATGAATTTCATAGGATGGTGGTGTCATTATTTGCTGAAAATGACTATATTATTATTATTATTATTATCATTATTAGTATAAGTCATCACGTGTTTTGTGTTTCCTGAAAAATATGAAAACATGACATAATCGGTTATTTTAGGAAGTTGATGATATGATTATCTCAGGAATATCAAGCAGGAATTTCATCAGTTTTGGTACAAACATTCACTTGGACTTGAAGATGAATTAAAACTATTTTGGTGGCCAGACGTTGAGGTTGGGATGACCACAAAACACGTTTTTAGATTTAGCTTCAACTAACTGAGAAAACTGCATGGACAAATAAAGAATAATGACGTGTGCATCTAATTAAATGTGTGTTTCTTATTTGAGCTTCCACGATGACACAGTAATTAATATGTTTATTATAACTTCTGTCTGGCCTGTTTGCTATTTTAGATTCCTTTCGTTGCTGCGTCTCTCTCTAAAACGGCCTACAGTGTGTTAAAAACTTTCAAAGTGCTATTTTCATGACTTGTGGGTCTGTTTATATTTCTCCGCCTTACCCACTCTGTCCAGAGGCTAATCATTTGTAATTGTGTGTGATTAGCTGTTGGACTCCAAGACAAGCTGTTTTCAGCCACTGTGGTCCAGCAGCTGCAGATTTCCAAAATGGCTGCCCAAGTGTGTATGACTTCATCTGTTAGTATTTAGCAGCTATCATTATAAAACAGACAGGGAATGATCACTTTTGCGATGCTGGTAGGTGTGTCCTCTGAGCTCGTACTCATAATAAAGCAGCTGTAGTTGACTACATGTGCTGTCACTGCTCCACTGTGTCCTTTCTGGATGCTCTGGTGGTAAATGATGTCAGAGCGAGGGACCCTGCCACAGTGGTCGACACTCCTCTGCAGTCAGTAGATTGTGTTTCCACTTTCCAGGATCAGAGGTGGCTTTGCTGGCACTGAGCGCTTTTGTCTCAGCCAGGCTGGAAAATAGCAGTGCTGACTAAAATAAGAGCTGTGTTTACACTGAGCCTGGAGGTATCCAAAGATTGGATTTACTTTCACACAGATACACCGCATACACAAGGATGTTATTAAGTGTACATTGTCAGCAGTGATACAGATGTATGAATATAATCTGTAAAGCCATGAAAATTGGCTATATCGCGACCGGCTTTGGGTTTGGGAGTCATGTGCGTAGTGCGTGTGTTGCACTTACTAGGACAGATGAGTGTGTTGCTGATTTTTCCTTGATTAGTGCGTTTTTGATTAATCAGCTTTCTCAAAGAGGTCAGTCCAGCTCCATGTAAACATGACACGGCTCATTTGCTAAGAAAACGGGGCATTCTGGGTACTGAATGGTGGGATTTTTTTTTAAGTGTGTACAAGTCTCACCACATGTCTGGCTGAATGCTCCAGTCTGCTCCCAGTGTTTACAGCACATCCTCCTACACAATTACTGTCCCCAAAGCAGAAGTATTGAACGCTGTCCTGATTACAGAACAACGCAGATCCAACATGTGGCCTTCATTTACAGACAGAATTAAAACCTTTGCCTTCACTAGTTTCATTTGAGCCTGGACTAATATAGCTGTTCTAAAATAACTTCAGCATCCTCTTCCACATTGAATGACACAGTCCACAGGGTTCCACCAAACTATCATTGCTCAAACTAAACTAGGTCGTCAGCCTCCCACTGTGAAATGGACTAAAATGTTTTTGTTGGATCTTAATGTCTTGCTGTAGCTGCAACAGACAGAAAATTATTTAATTCCATCCAAATTCAAGAACTGTAGGATCCAGGTTGCGCACATAATGCCAGGTTTGTTCATCGGTTGTAGCTACCTGATGCTACTGTGGATTTGTCTGCATATTATCACACCCATGGGAGCAAGGGGTGTGATGAGAATGACAAAACGGCAGTGTCACTTCAGATACAAATGATTTATTTAAACAACACTATGGAGCGTTTCAGCCATCAAACGTACAAGTACAACTCATAATAGGTTAAATTACACTTTCGCCATAATTCCTGAGCATCTGTATCACCTGCACTGGCTTTATGCAACTTCTGATTTTGGGTTGTAACCCCTACACAAAAAAAATAATAACAACAAAAAAAAAATCTGCAAAACTGGACTGCTTTACAGCATATGTCACACACACACACCCCTTCAGAAGACGAGGCGGGTAAATGAAGTTACAATTGAAAGAAAGCTACAAATAGCCTAACGATCATGGCTGAAACAGCAAGAAAAGCAAAGAGGGTAAGGGTGTGGTCAAAGAGACAAAGAAAAGAAAGTGTGAGAGTGATCAAATAAAAGAGGCCGGACCGGGCTGCATATTGGCCCAGTTTTCACTGGATGGTGTGAGCTGAAAGAGGAGGAGGGATGCCCCGCCCATGAAGACCTGGACCTGGTACTGTTGGACTAGTAAGTATAAATTCTTCTGCGTTTAATTTTACGATGTTTGAGGTTTTATTATTGAAATCATTGCCTTCTGTTTATGCGTTATCCGTTCATACAATGAGTAGTCAGTTATAGGCTGCTATATAGGTCTGTTCATTTAATGTTTTTTTCATTTCTGATATTTTTAAAAATAAAACAATGATTGTATAAAAAATGTTTTATTATAGAAAATGTCTTTGGCACTTTTTGTCCAATTAAACTTGTCTTATTCAAGATGGCAGACTATCTTGTCCATGCACATTCCAAATTTAAATCTGACAGATTTTGACTAGTTTTTGTCTAAACTGTAGAGATGTAAAAATAACTTTTACATGTTTTTTTTTTTATAATTTTTTGATATATTGATTACTTTTCTCAATATATCATTTCTTAATAAAAATGTTATTTCTATGCTCAGAGCACTTATTGAAAATTGGTTTAGTGTTACGTAAAATTAAATGTTGGGACTCAATTTGTGATGTAGTTTTGCACATGCGGGTGCTGGAACCGACTGGGTAGTGACGTGCTCTAAAGAACATATGAAGAACCCAGCATAACTCAACATATGATGCCTGTACTGCCCCTGAGTGGATACAGATATTTGCGTTTGCGTTCATGTGTTTTGTTCACTCAGAGCTACCGTAGTTTCCATATTGCTACAGACATATTCTCAGTTCTGTCTCTGTTTAAGCCCTACTTGTTCTACTTGTTCTACTTGTCTTTTGGGCCTAAATAAACATGTGTTAGTAATTATTGTAATGTAGTCAGACATTTATTCTTCCTATAGGTTCTCATTTGATGCTCTTTGTTTGTTCTGTAAAAACTGGAGATGCTAATTTAGCATGTATAGGAGAATTTCTGTGCATATCATGCTAATTGCTAACATTAATGTAATTATTTGTGTGTGAAACTGTGGTTAACTTAATTAATTAATGTAAGTGTATATTTTACACAATGCAATGAATGATTATAACATGATTTTTTTTTTTTTTTTTTTCACAGGTTTACAGTCAACAGTAAATGTTCAAAACAGCATTTATGGGCATTTATTGGAACACTGTTAGTTATATTTATTTGTATAATTCTCAAACACCAGTGAAGACATGATAATGTCACTGTCAGCAGATGACCACACTGAATAGTTTATATTAATAGAGAACTTTATGTGTGAGAAACATGTTGAATGCACCATTAGACAAATATGTAGGTACCGTACAGATTCTATTTCTAAAGAACCCACAAGTTTAAGTCCCTTCTCAGATGTTATTTTTTTATTAGTGTCTTAGCCCTGAATACACAACAACGACATTCTGCAGCTCAAATACAAATTAATCTTAGAATATATGGGACAAATAAGCCTAATTTCTAAAAACCTAAAGAATAACAGGAATTACATCAGCGCAGTTGGAGAAAGAATGGAGATGAAACAATGGCAGAAAACACAGGTCACGATTTATAGCTTAAAGATTATTGTAGAAAAAGATGACTGGACTATTGGATATTGTATTTCATCCTTTAGGTTTACTCAACTTAATCAAAAAGAGAAACTGTATGTTAAGACAAATGTCTCAATAATATAACATTGTGAGTATACTATATATGTAGTATTTGAAGATGACATATAACGAATCATTCATTAATTAAAATGTTGGTTCTGGTTAAATGGGTTCACAGAAACCCATGGAAAATGAGCACAGTCTCTGAAAATGTTAATATTTATGAAGTCACTTCTATCCTGTCTTCACTCACAGCACCAGGCATTTCACATAAACTGAAAAATATTGTTTTGTGTGTCTTTATTGTCCAACACAGGCCACAAAAAGTTACATTTCAAATCTCATTAAAGAAACAAAAAAAACACTGAGGTGCCATTTTACAAGAAAAACAAGTATTACACAAAAACCAACAGTCTAATATAAACTTCATAAACCATATGGAGACTCAAAGAATAAAACAATCCACAAAACTTCAAAGACACGAAGAGAAAGAAAGTACTTCTTACACACTACTTTTATTTTCCTATTCTTTAATTACACACCAACTTAAAAAAAAAATCCAATATCCTTGTGTAAAATTGTGACTTTAATTAATTTTGTTCTTGTTAATCCAAGGAAGAAGACAGTCATGTTTATCATGGAACATTTTAACATAAAAGAGATACAAGAAAAGCATGTTTCTGCCAATAGAAGACTTTGAGAATATACATAGTAATAAAATATTTGCATGTCTGCGCTTTGGTCAGTTTTAGACTTAAAGGCTAAACCTCCTATGTGCATGGAAACCCCCTCAAAGAAGAGCTTAAAACGACCCACTGTCGACCTTTTACATGTGTTTGGTGACCTCTTATACATATTTGAATAAATGTAGGTTAGGTTAGGTATCTGATGAGATGTTGCAGAACAACAAACCTTGTAAACTTTCCACAGATAACCAGTGTTCCTTATCACACCAGTTAACTGTTGTTTATTATTTGAGCTTTTATATCATATTCATTTTATTTTTCTAATCTTAACTTTAATTTTTTTTTAGACATCTTTGTTAGAGTCTGCAACAGTTATGCAACTTTCTTAAAAAAAAAAAAAAAAAAATCTACCAGTCGTATTTTGGGTCAACAAAATATTTACATGATATGTGTGATGTCACTGGCTTCAAGTCAGATTTTCCCACAGTATAATTCACAGATATTTATATTTGCATCAGCGAATTTTCACTTTTTATAAGAAGTTTTTTGCGACTTAAAATTGATAACTGTCATCTCATAGCAAAAAGGTTCTGGGTTCGATCCCAGTGTGGGCCTTTACTTTGGGGAGTTTCCTCCCACCGTCTGGAGACATACACTATGGGGTTAATTCGTCATTCTAAACCACCCATTTGTGTAAAAGTGCGAGTGAAAGGTTGTTAGTTGTACGTCCAGGGTGAGTCTCACCATCACACATATGTAGCTGAGATAGTCTCTGTGATCCTCATGAAGAATAAGCTGGTCAGAAAATTGATGCATATTTATTTATTTATTTATTTATTCATTCAACATTTTTAAAAAGCAGAAACTGGATGGATGGAATTTTGAACCTATGCTGATTGTGGAGTGAAAAATAAGCAGTTATGCAGTTGCTAAATATGTTA
The DNA here is from genome assembly GCA_029822895.1 of Maxillicosta whitleyi. Classification (NCBI taxonomy): domain Eukaryota; kingdom Metazoa; phylum Chordata; class Actinopteri; order Perciformes; family Neosebastidae; genus Maxillicosta; species Maxillicosta whitleyi. The sequence goes on along the minus strand of JAPSES010101769.1, from coordinate 2,198 downwards.
TGCTAACCTGTCATGCATATATTTAGTGTTATTTGCAGGTCAGAAGGTAATGAAGTTTTGGATGGAAGTCATAGATGTACTGAGAGCTGAAAATGTTTAATAACAAACTCATGATTTCATGTCATAAACAGAAACAATAAGAATTTAAATGTTACAAAACCTTTCACATGTGCAAAAACACATATGATGATAAAATAATAACAATAATATAATAATAATAATGAGGTAGTCTGTATTTGTTTTGCAATGGAGACTGGATTACATTTAAATATACCTAAAATCCTATGCAGTGTCAGTCAGAAATATTTACATAATACACCATTATTTATTTATTTACTTATTTATTCACCTTTACTTAACCAGGAAGTCCCATTGAGATAAGGAATCTCTTTTTTTGCAAGGGTGACCTTGCCAAGGTAGCAGTCATACAAAGTCACAACTATACACATACACGATATACAATTAAAAAAAAAAACAAAAAAAAAAAAACAATAAAAGAGAATAAAAATTATTCAACTTTAATAGATTCAGGAAGAACTATGTCATTCCTCCTTCACTGCATTCTTCATAATACTTTTAAAATCATTAACAGAGATGAATTTTTGGAAGACTATTCCATGACCAAAAACGTGCAAAACTACACTTATCAAACTCAATGTATATGTTCAGTTTATGGTTAAGTTGCTTTATTTCCCCATGTGTAATTTTGTCTGTGCATTTTACCCAAATTAATACACACATAGTACCTATTATTTGCAATTAGCATTAGCATATAACACACTAGGTGAGCTACCACTGAAGGAACTACTCCAGAATTTATCAGCACCATGATCAGAGGCACTGACAGGAGCATTAACATGTATGTTTCTGTTTTTAATACAGGGAGAACCAGGAGCGCAGCAGAGAACATGTAAACTCAGCGCAGAAAGGCTCCGGTCCGTCTGAGGGTCCATTTGTTGTTGCTGTGGGGCAAAACTGCAAACTATTACACCACTGCAGTGCCCTAAATGTCAGCACCTTCAGGACGCAGAGCACATGTTAATGCCAAGTGTAAATAATCATAAGTGGGATGAAATTCTCACATAGTTCATTCTCTACTAAATAATACGAAACAAGGTGAATGTTGTAGACTTTGGAAAATAAACACTGTGGACAGTAATGGTATTCATGAGGCCATATAACAAGAGCTACAGTATTTCAGTGTGGCCCTCTGGTATTAATGATCGTAGCTCAAAGTGAACTCACCTGTGGAAATGTTCCTCCCTAAGCTGTTATAATAGTTTGATAATACTGGAGCCGTGGGGTACTGACAAGAAATGAGTAGAAAAACACTCACCCCTCAACCCCCCCGCCCCCCTTCAGCCTCTGTAAAATGAAACCATGTGAGCATTAATATGTGGCAAAGGACCACGCCAAAGGATTACTTTACACTGCTACTAATTATCCTAATTTGTTAGGTAAACACAGTGTTTTTGCTGTACCGGGACCACCGGATGGGACCATGCGTGTACAGGACTGACTGAGCCCCTGAACAGCTCTGTTGTAGTTTTATGGTGGTTTGTCTCCATCAGGAAGAATTTCACATGCCCCCTCTTTGCACAGCTTTGTGTTCGTGGTTAGTCTATTTTCAAGTTAAAGGCAGCACTCGCAGATATTACGGCGCCTTCTCTGTAGCTGTTGGACAATGATGAAGAAAACTGATTGCACAAACGTATTCAAATACACAAAAGAAAAGTAAGAAAACATTACTAGTTTGACAACACATGTGCTGCAAATGTTAACATTAAACACGGCACAGCAGCTTAAAAGTTCAGGACTGGAATGACTCCTGGAAAGAGGATACTTTACTGAGTACTGTTTGCTCTGTGCACCAGCTTCAGCTTTGTGACGTACTTCCAATTTTGCCAGTGATCGCCAAGTTAGTTTCCGGTTAAATTCTGACTTTATCTGCAGGATGATGAACTTCGCCGATTTCTCGAAGACTGTAAGGGAAGCACAATTTCCCCTAAAATGTAAAAAAAAACATCAGTGCTTTTCAAATAGTGGGCGGGCCCCCCTGGGGGGGCGTGGAGTGATGCCAGGGAGGTGCATGTGACCCTGGAGAACATGCTTTTTTTTGACGTTATACAATAAAGTGTAATTGCACATCCAGTACAGTAGTTGGCAGTGGCGCTCTCATTGTCCGAGTGTGCGCAGGT
>JAPSES010101715.1:0-19325 GCA_029822895.1 Maxillicosta whitleyi | reverse complement strand
TAGTGCACAAATAAAGATGGCTTTGATAAACTTAAAACATGCAAAGTCAGATGCCGTTTCAGAAACTTGATAAACTACGTGTACTGTTAAGAGGCCTGCGATGATATATCCCTGTATCTCTATTTTGACCACACCCCTAGTTCTTTTTCTACCATGTGTCACTCACTGGCTCCTTTCACCTGCTGCTCATCACTTTCACACACCTGTCCACCTTCTCTCTTCTCTGCTCTCCTTGTGGGTTTATTTTTCTGGGCTTCAGTTCATGGTGTCCTGATTCAGCCTGATGCTGCCAACCCTCACACCTGTGGGACTGTCCTCTGCTCCTGTCTACACATGATCACAGTTTTATCAGCAGTGTGTTGCTGTTCCTATGTTGTTTTGGACTCTGTGTGTCTGGTCAACTCAGTAAAAGGAATCTTCCAGTCTGTTTGTGGCTCTTTCCTCCCCCAGTGACACCATGTTTAATATTTCTTACATTGTTAAATCATTCCAACATTCATTCTGATATATATCCAGCTGCAGTTGTGAATATATAAATCCATATGCACTTAAATGTTACAAAAAGGCGTGCATTCATAATTGTAACTTCAGCCCTAATTGCATAAGTCAAGTCTTGAGTAAAAACCTCCATGGTTAATGTGTTTGGAGGTTGTTTTTGGTTCAAAGGTCAACGTTGGAACAGTAACGTACAGACGGTGGACGATCGCCAGAGGACAAAGGAGAGGAGAGGAACCCCCCCACCCCCACCTCCCCCGTGTGTACCCCATGGTCCCTTAGATAAGAACATAAATAGGATTTTTAATGTGGCTTGAAGGTGACATAAACTACAGACGTGGAATCAGCTTCATGTGCTTTATTACATGTGAGGAACCTTAACACACTTAAAAGATTTGTTCTTTACATCAAATCTTTAGATTTCCTGTTTTTACACAGTCTCATACTTCAACAAAAACTAAAAGAGCTCTGACTTTACCTTAGGAACTGAACAAACAGAAAGAAAATAATTGCTTGTCTCTCACTATTTAGCAAAATATTGTTTGGTGAAATCAGATCCTTTGGTGGAACTAACATGGGCTGCTTCAGTCCAATACACTCCTTCAGATTAGTTTGAGGTCATTCTTAGTCTGTAAAAATGCCCTTCCCAGCAGAATTGGACACATTTGAGTTGTTCATGGTAGAGTTATACTGTATGTATGATTACAAACATCAGCAGCAACTGTTCATATCAATGACACCAGGAAACTCTGCAGCTCTTTTGTGCATTGACTTCTGTTCAGATGTGTCCTTAACCCAACATGATTATGGGAGAATAAAACATGCACGGCATTATTCAGAGGAATGTTAAAGCACTTGGAAGTTGGGGTGGGTATTACCAACAACCTCACGATACAGGGGTCACAATACAATATGTATCGCAATATATGTGCATTCCAGTACATGGTATTCAATGCGATATGCGTCCTGATATATATATATATATATTTTTTTTTTTTTACAGTTTTTACTTTTTTAACATTTAAAAGAAAACAGACACATGTATACGCAAATGTTATTTTTTTTTAAATTTTATTTCCACTGTAGTACATGTAAAACACTGCATTTAGAACTGTAGTGCACAAATAAAGATGGCTTTGATAAACTTAAAGTCAGATGCCGTTTCAGAAACTTGATAAACTAATTGTTTGTTACATGTGAAATATCGATACTGACGCCTCTGTATCGATACGTGTATCATGAAGAAGCCTGTGACACTATATCCCTGTATCTGTATTTCGAACACACTCCTACTTGGAAGCAGGAAAAGTGCTGATGATTAGGACACTGTTCATCACGTTGGCTGTCCTCTCCCTGGAATGCCATGACAAAGTCAACAAGGGGTTTGCTCCGCTCTCATGGGACACTATTACAGTATGTTAATGAACAGTCAGACACTGATCTGTAATTAGAGTCCATGTCTTCAGGTTTGTGTTGTCAACAATAACATCTCAGTGCTGTGTACAATTAAGATAGCTGGGATCGCCAAATAAATCCTGAGGTTCATTCTGCCGTCCCTGCTGACTAAGCTGATAAAGTGGGGACACGGAGCTCACACTATGCATACTAAGCAGTAATGTGATGGAGGTCTGGTGCGCACATTCATTGATAATAAAGCTCTCCTTGGGAGTTGGCAGCACAGTGCACAACCCTGAGGTGTTCCTCTGCTTCAGTGCATAATATCACAACTTATACAGAAAGAGAAGGAGACAAATGGAGGAAGAGACTCATATTGTGTGAAACCTGTACTGAACTGGCACAAGTGGAACAGGTTTTCATTCAGTTTTATTCAATCTAATAACTGAGACTGTAAACAAAACAGAAACTATACAAAAGTCACCACAACCTTAAAACATGCATAAGGGGCCAAATTTAACTTAATTTTACAATTTTTTTTTATTAATTTAACTTGTGTTTGACTTCTTATGTTTGAAATAAAATTAATTATGGATCATTATTTTTTAAACATACAAATAAAATGACTTCCTATAGATGGAGTCAAAGAGCACATGAAGGTAGTCGGTGTGAGAGAAGAGGATGTAGAAGACAGGGTTAGATGGAGGCAAATGATTCACTGTAGAGACCCCTGAAGGGAAAAGCTAAAAGGAGAAAAAGTAAATAAAATGACCTCCATTCATTTCCCGTATTGTGTCATAAGTTATTTTACTATTTGCTGTAATTTAAATAAATGTATTTCTTTTTAATATTATATGCATAACTTAAATATTGTGTTTCTGATTACTAGAAATCACCATTTTAATTTAAAATATCTTAATTCTGGTAAATGTGGGTGAAATTGATGAAGCAATGTGCACTGTTTGCTTTTAATTAAAAAAACAAAACAAAAAACAAGCAAACAAAAAAACCTATAATTTGTTTAGATAGTTTAGATATTTGTATAAAGTGAATACAGGTCACTTCAGACCCATGTTGATGTTCACAGGATTAAGAGGGCACATACAGTCTTCAGTAATGAGTCGAGTATTTCAGACACAAATTCAAGTGTTTTTTGTTTCAAATATACAAATATTAAAGCCGTGGTGCACCCATTTCATCCATCTGACAGACGGACACCATGCCCTTACAGACAGGTATGTTCTTACAGCTGCTGAGGATTAAACCTTTAAACTGTTGGTCATTAATACTGTGAAAACTACCAGACAACGCAGGAAAAAACTCTTTGGGGAAATTACAGCGCACTCCCCATGTATTTACTCAGCAATTTGTGTTTTGGCGTCCTGCTGTCACTGGGAAATGACTTTGACTGAGGTCACAGTGAACGTCAGCGCCCGGATTTTCTCTGGTACCTCTCCAAACATTTATGAGGCATTTTATATGACGTAATATTTACTAAAGCAAAAGTCCCCTTCACACAAAATTGATGTGAGTTAATATTTAACATCAACAGGAACCACATTTATCTGATAGCAAATATTTAACAAATTCAACAGCAAATCTACAGAGAAATCAAACTGGAGAGAGTGAAAATATGACAGGACCCTCCCCTGTTCCAACACACATGAACTGTTATTCCCACTGGTTAAAGGTACTGGGGTAAAGGCACAAAGACACCAGGGAGAGCTGACAGCTCCAATGCGCCTGAGGTGGGACAGCGGGAGCCTGTGGGTTATATACACACACATATATAGATATAGATTATATATATATATATATATATACACACACACACACATACATATACACGCACATATATACGCATGCATACACTCACACATACACACACACATACAGACGTATACACACACACACAGTCACCTCTTCAGAAACATGTGTCCATACACATACACACAAAAGCACACAAACAAAGCCAGGGAAGGTGCTTCATTAATTCTGCAGTGTGTCTTAGGTGTTGATGGAGCTAATGAGAGTCCAGAGGGTGACCACACAGCAGCACATATCCATTAGACGTGTCAGAGGATGGATTACCTGGGGCTTACTTCAGCTACACACACTGTTAGAATGGCACCATTTGTTTGTTCACTTCCTCTGTTTTGGCCATAGGCTTGTCCATCACTGCCTCTCCTGTTTCTGTACTTGTTAATTACCAGGCAGTGTGAATGTGCACACGTCCATCTGTTATGGTAAAGTGACACTGGACTAAATGGTGACAGATTACTGATGGACATCATGGGTTCACTCACCTTCTACACATGCTCTTCTGTACTCGGCAAAACTCCAAAAAACTGTCCATAAGGCCGGCATCCTCAACAGGCAACTACTGACAACATGTGGAACCCCGATCTAAACTTCCAAACCACACAAATATACACTGGGCCTAGGGGAGACAAACAGTGCATGAGACTCCCCTCCTTCCATGGCCTTTAATAAAAGAAAGCAGGTAAAACAAGTAGTAGTTCAATAAACTGAAATGTGAGTTATTTATTTAACTAAATGAATAAAAATAACAAACAGAACAAAGACTGGCGACTAGATACTTTAGTGGTTAACACTGCAGACTTTGGTGTGGAAGGTTGCCAGTTTGAATCTCAGGTGGGCCCTTGGGCAAGGCCCTTTGCACTATACATGCCTATACCTTGTAAGTCGCTTTGGATAAAAGCATCAGCCAAATATAATAATAACAAAGAACAGAAGAATACTTTAAGTTCCCTATGTTTACCTACCAACATAAAGGACAATCTAATTACATGTGTCTTACATAAATGCTGACAACAAACAAACAAACAAACAAAAAAAAAAAAAAAAAACAGGAGAAAAGATTCCTGCCTTTTGGCTCTGAACAAAAAAAGAAAAAGTTCTCTGAACAAAATCTCAAACTTCTGGTTAAATTCAGGGGATGGGAAGAGAGGAGTCCACAGGAAGTAAAAGTGTCCCCACCCACCGCTGAGGAACCAATCAGCACACAGCACTCCAGCACCACATCCAACATGCAACTCATCCTCATTCAATAAAAAACATACACAAAAAATAAAAACACACAAAAAAAAACATACCCACAAAAATAAAACTTACATATAAAAACATACACAAAAAAACAACAGCATACACACAAAAAACATACCCACAAAAACATGACTAACCTTACATCTTACACCTGTTCCACTGACTGACACAGAAGTCAGACTGTTTTTCCCGTCACATCAGCTCCAATACTGTATATCAAACCAACTGATCCTAGTCCTCTGTGAACATTTATGGACATTTCACTGTAGGCATCATTGAAAACACTGATGTTACGACTGCTGACGGTCAAAACGTGCAAACCTCCACAGGTAGGTTTCCCACATTACAATGTGACCAAAAAACCAAAGACAAGTTTGTGTAGTGTCAGATGTCATATAAGAATACTGTTTGTAAAGACAGGTTTATCACTGTATGAAAGAAACCAAACTGGGCTCATTTGTGTGACTTTCATCAGCCCTGTACTCTGCAAAAATGAAGACGGTAAGAAACAGTGAGCTGCTTCCACGTGGGGCCCAGTGTATTTTTACGTGGTGTCAGTTGAATGTCAAACAACCTGTGAGTGCATTTATCATGATATAAAAATAGAAGGGAACACAAACTGCTGACGTAAATATTTTTAACATTGTTGTGACCTGAAGGCAACACTTTTTACAGTGGGGTGACTTAGCTGCGGTAGTAATCACAGAATCCTTTTGGTAAACACAGACAGAGACCTGACGTCCTGACATGACCCTGCACACAGGAACACACTGAAAATAATAAAATTTTGTGAAGTAAAATCATACCTACGGAGATCAACAACGCCAAAATGTTACGAGAAAGTGATTTAAAGAGAGACCATGAGTGAAACAGAAAAAGTATTAAAAAAACAAAAAAACAAAGCATGGAGGCATAAGCAGAGAAAATGTATAAAAGCAAGAAAACATAAATATAGAAAAAGAGATAAATGTGAGAGAAAACAAAGGAGACAGTTGAAGTGAAAAACAGGCACAGAGACAGAAAATGAGAGCACAGGGAGCACAGGAACGTCTCCCATGGAGTTTTACTTTTAGAAAATAAGTCAGTCTCAGCAGGTGGGTTTGGAGTCAGCGGACAGTTTCACAGCTTCAACGAGTGTCTGCTGAAGCGTAACGCACACACATAACATTACATTACATTACACACAAACGTGAGAAGGAACACACATGACACTAGTGACACAACAACAAAGAACCCAGATAAGAGCAGGATGCTATAGAACACACATGTATGACCTCAAAGTGACACACACACACACACACACACACACTGTATATACACACGCATATGCATATTGTATATACACACATACACACATATACATACTGTATAGACACACACTGTATATATACACACACATACATATATACATGCTGTTTACACACACATACACACATACATACTGTATACACACATATACATTCTGCATATATACACAAACACACTGTATATACACACGCACACATACACATACTGTACACACACACACACACACACACACACACACACACACTCCTGAGATGAGACGACCCACCCTGCCAGTGTTCCTACATGGCTTGTTCTGTTTCCCACTTACTGAAGTTGTGTGCTTAGCAGTTTTGTAGTCACCTGAAATAGACACGATAGGAGGTGATTTCTCACTGTGTCATGTGATACTACTGAGACCTGGTTTCAGAAGTGTGTGCGTGCACATGTTTTTGTGTACTTGTGTGGACAAATGCTAGCATTTATCTATATTTGGCACCGTGAGGACATTTAGCCAGTCATCACAACATTTTGAGTCGAGTCTTGGTTTTGGGATTACAGTTATTTCTAAGGTCATGTTGACATTTCCCATTCAGCTGTAATGGTTCAGATGGCGGTAAAGAGTAAAAGAGGACATGACACCAATGACATGTCCTCATAAATACACAAAAATACAACAAGTCAAAGTAAAATTTACATGGTACACTGAACGATCGATGAAAGCAGCCATGACCATCATTAGCTTAGTAATAGATTACAAATGAAAAACAGACCAACACAAATGTCACTACAACCCATGTGAATACACAAGCTGGTGAATGTCGCAGAAATGTCCTAGCAAAGACATCTGTGTCTGAGTCCATATTTAAATATAGAAGTTTATTTTTACTTGTATTCCATATGTGTGTTTAGACATATGGAGTAATTTGTCACCACACAGTTGAATCAGAAACCTTAAGGACACAGGCACCTCCTTCCAGGCTGCACACGCTTCTGACTGTATACACACTAATGGACACATTAGTGTGCATGCGCACCCCCCCCCCCCCCACACACACACACACACCCCCCACACACACACACACACACACTCTTCAAAGCACTGCCTGATGATATCTAAATTCAGTTTGATTATTTTCTTCTGACAAAGCAAATAAAAGTTTTGTGATTAGTAACAAAAAGCATCAAATCCTTTAGGCAACTGAGCGACTGCATTAGTGAAGCTCAAAGGCGCTTCAGCAGAAGTTGTTGGTTATCCACAGTTCAACATTCTTTGTGCCTCTGTAAACAAGCTTATCTGTCCATTCAAACAAATTGGAAAAGCAGTCGGACAGACATTTATTCAGTATCGAACAGTTAGTGAAGATTGGAGCCACTGCCCAATGAGCTGTTTGTGTGTGTGAGGGTGTGTGTGTGTGTGTGTGTGTGCATCAGTGGGACTGTGTATGTGTGTGTCAGTGTGATGTGTGTGTGTGTGTCGGTGTTATGTGTTTGTGATGTGCATGTGTCAGTGTGATGTGTGTGTGGTGTGTGTGTCAGTGTGATGTGTGTGTGTGTCAGTGTGATGTGTGTGACGTGTGGATGTATACTACAGTGCACTTCTGATCTGCTCGGGTACATTAAAGTGTTCTCCACTTGGCCGCTGCTGCGTTCAAGTGTGTGGTGTTGCGGCACCGCTGTGCTGGTATTTACCATGATATTTCTGCAGGGCTCAAGGTCTGAACCAGGGTCATGGATAATGACTGGGTTTAAATGGCAGCCTCCGCTTCCATTCCCTAGTGGCTGCTGTGGAGCCGACACCAAGCTAATCTCTGGAGAGGTTCTGTGTTCTCAAGAGGAGCTTCTGTACTGATCCAACTGCAGGCAATCACTATGAGTGAATGTGTGTGTGTGTGTGTGTGTGTGTGTGTGTGTGTGAGTGAGTGTGTATGTGTGTGTAAGAGAGCAAGTGTGAGAACAGAGAGGGAGATGTGACAGGTTGAGTCATGTATTGATTCCACTGTCACCACGTTGACCTTACATCGGACTTAAAAAGTTCACGTGTGGGAGTGCATGTGTATGTTGTATGCACACAGGTATGTCCGTGTTGTATGTGCTCTGCATGTGCTGTGGTTAATAAGTGAGTCTGGTATACTTTGAACAGTCCAGCTATGAGTGTGTACGACTACATACGTGTTACTGACAGTTACAGACTATTACAAGGTAAAAAAAAAAAAAAAAAACAGCTGCTCTGGACCAAACCTGTAGTAATGCCATATAAACATGTAGAGTGTGTGTGACCGACTGGACTGGGAAGAAGAAGAGTCATTGGATGTGTGTGTGTGTGTGTGTGTACATCCATCTGTGTGTGTGTTCATGTGTGTGTGTACATCCATCTGTGTGTGTACATTCATGTGTGTGTGTGTGGATACGTTCATGTGTGTATGTTTGTGTGTGTATACATTCATGTGTGTGTGTTCGTGTGTGTACGTTCATGTGTGTATGTTCATGTGTGTGTGTCATGTGTGCGTACATTCATCTGTGTCTGTATGTTCATGTGTGTATGCTCGTGTGTACGTTTATGTGTGTACATTCATCTGTGTGTGTATGTGTGTATATATGTGTGTGTGTCGGTGTGTGACAGAGCACCTCTGTGCCTTCCCTGGTTCACTCCACTACCTCCTTAGATGAGCCCCCCCCTTTGATGAATTGGTCCAACCTGACCCCTTGCCTGCTTCACTGACCCACTGTGGATGGAACTGCACTTATTCATAAAATACTTTGACAGACATACATTTTTTACTTTTGGATTTAGACGAAGAAAATGGCCTGAATATGAAGAAGACAGTACTTTGCTGCTAGTCCTGATCAGAAGTTTATTAGTCAACTGTGTTAATAGAAGGAGGTAATGAGTCACATGACACCATGAGTTTGTAGCAGGACTGAAGTGAGTGTGTTTAGGAAATGAAGCAAAGCTAAGACTGGTTTGAAAACATTAGAACGAAAGGCTGAACACATCCACTTTAAGGGTTAAAGAGCCACACGTCCACCTTTAACCCTTAAAGACACAAACGTCCACCTTTAACCCTTAAAGACCGAAATGTCCACCTTTAACCCTTAAAGACACAAACGTCCACCTTTATCCCTTAAAGACCCAAATGTCCACCTTTATCCCTTAAACACCCAAACGTCCACCTTTAACCCTTAAAGACCCCAACGTCCACCTTAAACCCTTAAAGATCCCAACATCCACCTTAAACCCTTAAAGACCACAACGTCCACCTTTAACCCTTAAAGACACAGACGTCCACCATTAACCCTTAAAGACACAAACGTCCAGCTTTAACCCTTAAAGACACAAACGTCCACCATTAACCCTTAAAGACACAAACGTCCAGCTTTAACCCTTAAAGACCCAAACGTCCACCTTTATCCCTTAAACACCCAAACGTCCACCTTTAACCCTTAAACACCCAAACGTCCACCTTTAACCCTTAAAGACACAAACCTCCTCCTTTGTTTTTTTGTTTTTATGATGCCTTCTCTGATTCCCAAACACTTTTTCCATCCAGTACAGAAGTAACATCAGCTTTCCCTGTCAGACACACATTTACTCTGTTTTATCCTGATGAATCTTTACTCCCGTTGATCCACACCAAACCCATCTGTGGCAGTTTACAACGAAACCAGGTCATACAAAAGCAAGGTAAATGACAGAGCAATCAATGGCTGCTTATTGTCAGGACCTTGAGTCCACTCTGATTCAATTACCTGCTATGATGAGAAAGGGCAGCCAGGTAGAGAGGCAGGCTGAGCCCACAACACTGTGATTAATGGGGCCAGGGCCACGGAAATGGGTCATACAGACAAGAGAGCAGAGGAGGAGGAAAAGAGAAAGTACAGACCGAACGACAAAAGGAAAGAGAAGTGAAAAAGGAGAGGAAAGAAGGAAAGACAAAATATGAGGGATAGACATAAAGACACAAACAGTTGTATGAAGAAAACCTAGTGCGTTCCAGTGGGTCAGTCACATGATCCCTTCTGTCTGTGGTTGGTGTAAAATAAGGTTTGTTCTGATCCACTGAGAACATTTGAACCAGAACACTGTAGGTCAGTTCTACAGACTGTGGTGTCCATTTTTGGACTCTACTGGACCAGACCTTTCTTCTATTAAAAGGACTATTGTGCATTTAAATAATATTCATAAAAGTCAGCCTGTACATTATAAATCTGACTGCGTTTCTGTTTCATTTCTTATGTAACAGTTGTCATGGATGTTTTGTTTTGTCCAGTTTTTAAAATGACACTGTTTTCTTGAATGGAAACAAAAAAACGAGGGAAAAAAAAAAGAAACGCAGTTGATGAGGGGACAACTAAAGGTGGGATGGATGTGACAAATGTGTGTTTTAGTGGCACAGTATTAGAGGTGAAGCGTTGGGTACAAAATGTGAACAAAAGGACTTAAAAGCCCTCTGTGTGTTCAGTTGTTCTTTCAATTCTATTTTTGTGCCTCCTCTCTCTCACTCGATCATTTTTCTTTCTGTCGGACAGACGTCAGTCCTTCTTTGTCACTTTTCCTTCCTCGGTTGTCTTCCTCTCCTGCCCTTTTTCTCTCTCTGTCCCTCAGAAATCTGCCTCTTTGGTCTCTTCTAACTTCCATTCTGGCATCCTTCTTTCCAGCTTTGTAACACTAGAAATTGATTTTTAGCGTCTAGTGGACTTTTTCAAGGTCTCGCCCTCTTCAACAGAAACAGTACGCTGTGTGTCAGACACAGATGGGTTTCCTTCTGACTTCTGTCAAGGCCACGGCTCCTAAGACGCAGTGGGATGACTTATACATGAACATTATTAGTCAGCGTTTCCCGCAGCACTAGCAAACTTGCCCCACCGCCTTGCCAACGTTCCAGGAAAAAAAAATTCTGTCTGAGCAAGAAAAAAGAAGAAGAAGAAGAAAGAAACGAAGTAGTAATGCATTGTCAAGTGCAGGCACCAAGACAGTATTGATGAGACTAAACTGTGACACCTAGTGGTTGGATATATTACTACATTGTGTCTGTCATCCTCAAGGCCCGATTTTCAAACTACGCTATCGGTACGCTACCAGTACGCCGCACCACAACGCCACTATCCCCTCACCCTGACGACTTGCCGCCTTGACTAAGCAATTTTCTCAAGGAAACACTGTTAATGATAAAAAAAAAAAAAAAAAAAAAAAACATGTACATGTGTTACATGTATTCTGCTTTGTTTGTCAGATATTTATTAGATGCACAAGTGGGATACGATATAGCTTCAATACAAAGTGTAACTAACACCTCTTGGACTGAAAATTTACAACCCTCCCTGACCAGACGCCTAATCCTGTTCAACTGGAAGAACCAAACTCCTCCAACTCATCACACATTGTACAACATTTACATTTGGACATTTTCACTAAAAGAGCATGTAAAGTTGTTTTATTCAATTTGGCAGATCTTTATAGATTAATGTCAAGCGGACACACCTCCTTTTTTTATGTATGTGTACATGTGAGTGCAGGTGTCTTAAACACATATATTTGATATTATGTAAGTCTTTTTTTTAGATTGTCATTGTTCTAATTTCATTAAAAAGAAAGACAGAAAATGTAGCTAAAACAGTGATAATTTTGTTCAAACAGGGTACATGGAGACAATGTCCTGTTGGAGCATCAGGTTCCTAGTCTTACTCATGACTTGGTCCAAATCTGACTCTTTTGGTTTCATTAACTCTAGTCTTGGACGGTATTTGGTCTCATTTTAAATGGCCTTAATAAATTGCTGTTTTTTTTTCCCTACATTTATCTCTATTTCACAGAATGCTATTAATAAGGCAGATGTGAGTTTAGGCTGGAGGCAGAGGTAAATATTAGTGTGAACTTGTTTCATTCACATACTCAGAATTTGATGAACGAATACAAATGTCTTTTATTGTTTTTTAAACTGACTCTTACATGACGTTAAGTCCATTTGTTCTGCTGACAAAATAAAAGACAATATTTCAGGTTTAGTATCTGACAATCATCCCATTCAGCATCAAATCAATCATGATTTGTCTTTTTTTCTTTGCAAAAAGTATCATCATGTTATTTCAAAGACATAACAACATGTACTTGAAAGCAGCTGATGTTATGTAGAGCGTTACAAATGACCAAATCGATGTGTCTCTAATGTTGTTTGAATGGGATGACACTGAGCAGCGCAGGGGGGGTAGTGGGGGGTAGATTAGTCTGCTATAGATTAGCTGCTTGAGAATGAGCACATTTGTTCAACACCAATGACATTTTCAAAGTCACTTTTGATGCTGTAATACTTTAAGAACACCTCCAACAGGGAACGTTCAAAGTGCAGCTGCTTCAAACTGAAACAGTTCCCAAAGTTTCAAAGGTAACATGCTTATAATCACAAGTTAAAGGCACTGCTCTTTCCTTCACAAGTTACAGACGAGGTAGGAAATAGGATGAATAATGTATAATGTAGAGAATAATTAAGTGTGGAAGAATCCAGTTCATGTCCCTGAAGTCCAGTGGTGTGTCTGAGCAGAACTGGGCTCTGCTAACGGATTGATTTTACATCCAAAGGAGCTGATGCTAATACAGGTGCTGCTGGGACACCACTGAATTCTGTTTGAGGATCCTCCTGCGTTACACTGGACGCTTTGGCACTCCTATTCAGAGAAACTGATGATAACAAAATAACAGGGTTTTTACAGAAGTTGGATTTTAAGGTCCACTGTGTGATGTACAGGGACATTATTTATTGATTTATTGTCCAAGTATGTGAACACAAAAAAGGTACTGGCTTCAGTTTTTACTCCCATCCCACAGTTCAGACATGAACCCAGAGAACATGTGGACCTGGACAGAATATGGACAAAGACAACAATGGGTGGAGCTTTACAGTGAATTTACAACATAATATTGTATTTAAAATTACTCTATGCTATGTTTATGTCCTCTATTATAAGTTGCTTTGGATAAAAGCGTCTGCTAAATGTAATCTAATGTAATGTAATATATCCAGAGTGTAAAGTGCAGTTTATCTACAGTCCAATCTATTAAAAATATATGTTTATGTGTTTATTATTTACAGTGGGTTTTATGTTATCATATGCACAGAAAAAAGAAAACATAGAAGGTGACACTCATGCAGTGTTTCCCGCTGAAAATTGCTTAGTTAAGGCAGTGAGTCGTCCGGCCGGGTGGGGGGAGGGGCTTACAGCGCGGTGTTGCACAGATAGCGTACCGATAGCGTAGTTTGAAAAGTGAGCTTTGAGGATGACAGATACAGCATAGTAATATATCCAACCACTAGGTGTCATAATTTAGTCTCATCAATACTGTCTTAGTGCCTGTGCTTGACTGCATTACTACAATTTTTCATTTTTTTTACCCCGGGACGGACATTTTTTTTTTTTCCTGGAACATTGGCAAGGCAGTGGGGTGAGTTTGATAAGGCAGCCACCTCAGCTAGAAAGTGCTGCGGGAAACACTGTAATTTTAAGTTATAAAAAATATAAATAATAGTATTTTCAGGTGATTAAACAAATTAAAACCTATTTATATGATAATTATTTTATTTCTGCTCCAAACCCCCTTTACATCTTATAAAACAAACCTTAAAGGCTTTAGTACCGGTTTATGTCCCGGAATCACTTTCAACGTCCAAAGTAAAAGACAGAACAATACTGACTGATAATAATAGTTTACCAGTGGGTATTGACAGCAGTTTTATTTAGTTTGTGAGTGAATTAGAGCTGTAAAAGTCATTTTAGTTCAGGAGCCACATTCAGCCCAACAGACGGTCACACCAGCAACATGACACTGGAAAAAGGACAATTAAAGTCTTTAGACTTTAAAATAAAAGTCCTTACATCTACAAAAGTTCCTTAAAAATATGAATAACATGAAAAAGTGTGAAATTTCTGAAGAAAAATAAGCATGATTTTAACAAGTGATTTTAATGAGTTTATTGTTTACACATGTATATTGTTACATACAGATCCCAGTGGATCTACAGATACAGAAAACAGGTCCAATATTGGTCCAATTCTAAACTAAAACCATTCCAGGTTGTTTACAGTTTGTGTGAAAGGATAGTTCATAGACAGAAACATTTTCCTGTTATTTGATGTTTTATACAAAAACAGCTGGTTCTGACCCACTTGAGCTGGTCTGAATGTGGGACCTGAACTTGTTTTATTTTAACTTCATTGAACGTTCATATCTTCAGTGTTATTTTTGTATTTTCATTGGATTGGACCCTTTGGTGGGCCACAGGCCATATCTTTAACACCAGTGTATTAAAACTTACAAACTGGGGCTTTTTTTTTTTTCCAGAAAGTGCAGTGGATAATGTTGATAATGACTTCCAGAAGTAATTGTTGTTTTTATAAGTGGTGACACTCATACACCAGTGTGTGGGCACAACTGCCACGGTTTGGAATTTACTTACACATTTAATCTAATTTTTACCAAAAACCCCAACAGAAACACTTTCATAATCCAATCAACTTTGAAAAAGCGAAACATTTTAAGGTCCAAAATTCAGATTATTGAGGTTTTTTTCTCAGACTTCCCAAAGGTTCAGTGTGTGATGTTTGGCAGCAGGTACAGCTGATAGGATACCCCCCCTTTCAAACTCTAACAGTGTGAAACAGACGCATCACAAAACTGTACTGTTTTAATACCTGCTTCTGTAATGTGTCCCTTATGTGGTGTGAAAGGCACCAAAAACGGTTCCTCTTTTAATTCTTTCATATGAACATGGCTGGAAAGTGTTCTGCTTGAAGACACCGGCACCATGCTTTCTTTCTCTGTGGGTCATTGAACTCACATGGAGGAAGCACTCAATCAATTTGAGGTATTGAGGCAGAGCCACGGAGCGGGGGGCTAAATTACAGTCCTGCAGGTTGAGTGCGTCACATGCTCCCAGACTCCACTCTATTCCGGATCATTTAACTGACAGAGCCAGGGAGCGGCACAGCAGCACATACGCATTTCTCACCCAAATATTTCGATACTGTCATGATGAAAAGGGCTTCACAATGACAAGAATCACTTAAATTAGGAGGGAATAAGAACAACAGCTTTATAAAATCCTGTTTACGCCTTAGAAAATGGAAGAATTAAAGACCATGAAGCGTCTCTACTAGTGTGTTTGTCGTCTGCAGCCTTATGGGTGGAACAAACTCAAAGCTAGACCCAACACTCCCCTTATTTCCTCTCATTTCTGTCCCATTTAACAGACGCTGCCCTGCTCTGGGACTTTGCCAGAGGTGCAATCTCTCACCAAAACAACCACAAAGTCACATCAGTGTTTGCCCCACCCACCCCCAACCCTTTCGGCGCTTTCTCAGCAAAAAACATGTGGTGCTGCTAAAAATACCTGCTTCTGAATCATTCACGTCATACACTATGTAGAGAGCTCATGCATACTCATGACCCTATGCAAATACGCATCATCAGAGTGACTAGTGGGGCGTTCAATTACTGTCTTGTACAGGCTGTGGGGAATGCTGCTTTGGAATACTGCACAAGAATCAAACATTGGCATGCAGGAAAATGAAATCTAATAGTCTGTGTTACACTTTGATCTTCCTGCTAATCATGGTTTTAGGTTTGCTGCTCTTCCCCTGCAGTGCATAATTATGGTTTTACTTGAAGAATCCTAGTTTTTACAGCATAAGCATTGTACGTAGATGGGGATGAAATCAAGAGCTATACCAGTGAAAACTATAAAATACATAACTTAAATTACTACTAAAAAAAATGGTTAAGAAGGGTTTATATATGGGTTTATTTAACCCCTGAAAAGCTCCGTCATGTATCCACTTATATTCCTGACACATCAACTAAATGACAAAATAATAAAGGAACTCTTATTCACCGTCCACTGGATCTGGGAGGAGGTCATCAAATGTATGTGTGAGGTTTTTAACATCAACATTCCACTGTGTCAGACTTTGAATCATGTGAATAAACCCTGAGACTTTTACACATAATATGAAACAATGTGACGTGTTGGACTGTGGATAGAACGACGGCATTGAACTGGAAGAACGTGGAAGCTCCTTCTATAACACTGTCAATAAAAGAACATTCAAGTGCATCAAACTGGAAAGACTGACTTATATTAACAAAGGAAAACTGGAGCAATTTGTACAATTAAAGGAACTACATATGAATATATGAACACTATGGGATCTGGAAAAATAGGGACATAACATCCACATTATTACCTCCGCCAGGAGGTAAAGTTTTTGCCTGGGCTTGTTTATGTGTTTATTTGTTAGCAAGATAACTCAAAAAGTTATTAACGCATTTTAATGAAATTTTCAGGAAATGTTGGCTCTGAGACAAGGAAGAGCTGATTAAATTCTGGAGGTGATCCGGATCACCGTCTGGATCCAGGAATTTTTTAAAGGATTCTCCGTTAGTTATTATTAATGGCCTTGTTGTAGTACTAACACATGTCCACCAGATGGCAGTGGAACTCCTGTGTTCTCAGGCTGCACTGACTGACTGACCTGTCAAACACATGCTAGTTCAGTTCCACATACAGCATCACATGACCTGAAGTGGGCGGGACCAGGAAAATCATATCAAAAAACTTGACATCATCAGTTCTCATCCTATAGAAGAACTGATAAATAATGTCAAGTTTTCTCAATGTTTTTGAGTGAAAAAAAAAAGTCCAATTCCATCATGAAAATGTTTACATCTACTAATGGTACTTGAACAGAATAAAAACAAATATGAACAACTTGAGAATTCTAAAGAAAAATAAGAACAATATTTACCAATATTCCACCTTAGTTTATCATTTAAACATGTTCATTCTAATGTACAGATCCCAGTGGATATTCAGGTTTTTAATAAAAGGCTGGTCAGTAAATGTAAACGTTTTTGCGTGATTTTACTTTTTTACGCTAAAACAAAAACATAAATGTTCAGTTTTCATTATTTCTGGGTTATTCTGATAGTATTGTACTGGTTCTGATCCACTTTATATTGGACTAAAATGACTGAACATATTTGATTGTCCATGTCTTCACTTTTGTGACACATTCATCCCAGGGATCAGATTGGATCCTTTTTTTTTTCGGGGGGGTGGGGTGGTGGTGGTGGTAATACATGTTTGACACCCTTGGACTAACTGGTCATGATAACTCAGTCCAGACATAAGAGGTCCTTGATTATCTACCAGTAAATGTTTGCACCAGCGTCTTTAGCACAAAGAAGTGGTTCAGACTCAGGTGTAACACTCAGAATAAAGCTCAAAGGAAACACTTTGATATGCATGTGGAACAGAACATATTCAGACTGCGTCCCAGGGAACAAACAGCTGCTCCTCCTCTTAAAGACGTCGATGCACTTAACTACTGCGTTCCATCTAATGGAGGACAGACTCATTATGTATGAAGACTCTTTTTTATCTGCTGTGATTTTTTCAAAGTAACAGCAAATGGAAAATATTACACATAAATCCATAACTATAAATGAACAATAAAATGTAGTTCTTATTCAGCGGAGTGGTCGGAAAATGGTTGGAGTCCAAGTCCCAAAGTTTCAGCGGCTGGCACAGAAAAAAGAAATACATCCTTCTCATTCTTTGTATTTTTGCCAGCTCAGACTCTGGTAAAATTTTTAGTGTTCAGTTTGTGAAGGTGACATCTCGCTTTTTCTTCCTAATATTATTTTTGTCAGTGAAACACTTTAGATCTGGGGAGGGGGGTTGACCTCAGAAGGAACACACAGAAATGCACCGACATGCAGATACATCGCACAAGAACGACTTCTGACCATCAGAAGACTTTTTAGACACAAGAAAAGAACTAAGCATGAAAAGAGGATTGTGGGAACAGAACTTATCTAAATATATTCATATTTAAATGGATAAAATAATGACACTTGTTAGAATTCTTTACAAAATTGGAAATGCACACACATTAATGGTATTAAAACTGTAATCTTCCACTTAAATGTATAAGTAGACTGTGCACTTCTGTTCTGTTCTGTTCTGTTCTGCATTTGGAAAACAGACCTGTTGTATTTGAGTATCGTGCTTTTTCCAAACTGTCCATAGTTTGTATCAGAAACTCTTGTATCCTTCATCAGAAACAGACTCTGCATACGCTACAAACACTACAAAATACGTACATTTGATCAAGTTTTTCAGTTTACTTTTACATTAGGAAACAGAAGCCTACATGCTGTAATTATCAATAAATAAATAAAATAATAAATAATAATAACAAATGTGATGTTTCATAATGACTCATGCGATAAAAGCCTAGAAATGCACTGTAGCTCTAATTCTGACCCATCCCATCCTCACAGTCTCACCTTTATGTTACATTCCTCTGTTTTCAATTCTAAAAATCCATAAGTTTTCCAATGTTCCAAGTGTATCATCATGTCACCAAGAAAAGTATGATCTGTCATTGCATGTCTCATGAGTGTGGAACATGTCCTGTAGTAAAACAACTGCTATGACTAGATTTTAAGATTTCAATCAAAGATGATAAGAAAAAAGGGAATGACTTTTCCACTGAAATCAGAATAAGTTGTCGTTCTACCCAAAGACAGAGGATGTTGAAGCGGATGACTGCTGTCACTGCGCTGCAGGACTGAACACTTCAGAAGATCCACATAGACTGGAAACACCACTCAACTGTTGTGAAAATAATCCACTGAGATCGGTTTCACTAGCATTTTCATTCTTTGCCTGTTCTTTATTTCCTCATATCAACTAAAAAGAATCTGAATCTTATTTTTGCCTCTAGTTTCATTTGTCTGCAGAATATCTGCAGCTGTGTGTTGCTGAGTTTTAAACTAAAATGGACTGTTGGAGGTCAGCAGAATGTCTGTAAAATGGATTAAAGCTGAAGTGAAGTTTGACGGAGTTTAAAACTGACTGAAACTGAGAATGAAGTCTGACTGAATGGATTTAGTCTGATATTAAAGTATCCACATGGTTCCACACAGGTTCAGAGTTACATGAACAGACTGTTCTTAGTCTCATACTATGTTTCTTTTAGTCTCAGATCAGGCTTTGGTGTGTGTGTGTGTGTAGGGAAAGAAGTGT
>JAPSES010101696.1:0-19326 GCA_029822895.1 Maxillicosta whitleyi | reverse complement strand
GGGGGGGGCACCTGAAGAAAGAGGTTTGAAATTGCAAAATGTAGCTTCCTTGAACCATTTCTCCCACCCTACCTTTAAGGCTACAGTAGCATGGATATTCATTCAGTATTATACAATGAAACCATTTTTAACATTAAAAGGCTTAAACAGTCACTAGCAACCAGTCTACAGATCTAAAATATTTAAGAACTCCTTAGCCACTAATCCTATCAATGCATTTAAATTATTCAGATAATATGTAGTTTCAGGATTATTTGGACATTCTAACGCTAATGAAAATACTGGCATTTGCCGTAACACAATAAAACCCATGTAGTTTAACGACTGTGGCCGTAGATGCTTATTCTTACATTTACTGTCGCTGAAAAACTCAGCTTTCCTTCCATTTTTTGTTCTGATAACCTTTGAATTTACTCTGAGCAAAAAATTAAATATAGAAAATTACCAGATTTTCACTGAAAATACAAAATGCACAGAATAATATTATAATAAATGGTGTTTGTGGTTAAGTGTAGAGGAAAGCCATTACAAATTCTAGGTCTTTATGGGTTAATGGAAGTATTATATGGGTGCTTTTATGAAACTGGTGCCTAAAAACAGAACATTGAGGGTAAAAATTCGAAAAAGATGTAGACTAATATTATGAAGCAAGTTTGGAAGCACTTTGGGTCCATTTTAAAAATAAACACTCACTGAGATAAAAGAGAAAGTATTTTTCAGGTACAACACATTTTTATACAAAAATCTGCATTGTAACATAGTAAAAAGGACATGAACATTACTCGCTATTTTTTTCTAATATATGTTTATTCTCTCACATGTACATTTTGGGAATCAAACTCATTATGGAAGGTAGAGTGTTCCACAAAAAAAGCAGCTGTTGCAAAATCACTGATATTTCTGTTTAAATAGGCAAGTTCCACATGTAACACAAGCGGACATGATGGGTTACATGCGAAACCTGGAATGAGACTGTTGATTCATGAAAAACCCTCGTCTGGATTAGGAAAACCACTTGCATCGAATTTAACAGTGTGTATTTATAGAGTTATACAAGCCACATGTTCCAGACCAAATGCACTGACACCTACGTAGCTTTTCATGTCCCAATTTGGGTCCTATTTTTGGCCCTATTATTTTATTAAAAATACATTAATTTTGGGATGGCTCAGAGCAAGTGTATAATTTTTTTGCATTTATCTGAGGACATTATTAGGTACATCCTGGGGGGGAATATGTCTAAATTTCTCTTTTATTATTGGGTCCAAAAAGCTGGCAAAGTGCCCGGTAACAAAATTAACCCAATTTCCCAGAAGCACCCATATATGTATCTATTAAAAAATACTCTCCGACTGTACTTTCTTTTGAGTAAGTGGGACATACAAGGGGGTTTCTTCATCAAATTGTGTTTTTTCAATACTTCTGATAAGCAAATGTACTGTACGTGTAGGACAACCACCAATTTTTCACCTTAATCCACATGCAATGTTTTCCACTGCGATAACAACTGGATGATGCATTACAGTCTGAATAAAACATACTCACTCCAGAAAGTTAAGGTGAGAATCTGCAAAGAAGATCTTGTTGGTGGTGTAGTCTATAGTCAGAGCACTGGGCCACTCCAGCTTGGTTTTGATAATGGCACTGACATTGGTTCCATCCATGCCAACTCTGCCAATATATGCAGTGTCAGCCCAGTCCGTCCAGTACAGCCATCTGATAAAAAAACAAACATATGAGACAAGGAGAGGCCGGTGAAAACCAAAATACAGATTAAACGGGTATTCACATTAAAATAACATGCGATTGTTATTATTAGGTCACGTTAAGTTTGACAGAAAGTATGTTTTTCTGAGGTCAAACATGGGTTTAGTTGTGAGTTAAGGCAAAACAGTGTGTGTGAATGAGACTGTTAGTGTGTTAGTACCCATATTTAGGGTTGACAGCAACACCACGAGGTCGAGTGATAACGTATGTGTTATTTCCATCTGTGAATGCTCCAGTGAGCAGCTTCTTCTGGTAGCGCCCATCCAGCTCCATCACATGCACTGAGCCATAAAAACTGTCCACCCAGTATAACTTCCTGGAAGGCAAAAAAAAAGATAGTTTCCTATGATACACTGTATGGACAAAAGTATTGGGACACATTGAATTCAGGTGTTTATTTTCTAGCAGGGGTCTGGAATACAAAACAATAGTGACAAATATCTTAATATAGTTTTATATTGTGGTAAATATTATTGCATTGGTTGTATTGGTTTAAATTAGTTGATTAAAAAATGCCTCAGACACTGATTTTTTTTATGCATGAGTATGATTTTAAATGTTCTACCTCTAAGTTTCTAAAATATTTTTAATGCTCTGACTGTAAATAATAGTCGTTTTTTTTTTAACCACAACTAACCAACTACTTTCTTCACATCTCACTTAATGAGAAAAATCTCCTATTAGGAAATATTGATGCTTATAAACTATATGGACAAAAATATTGGGACACATTGTGGCTACTGCTGTTAGATATCCTGTTCATGCTGATTTGACATATACAGGTATATACTATTTTAGAGATTTAGAGGTAATGATGGGAGATTTTTCTTCCTAAGTGAGATGTGAAGAAAGTGGATGGTTAGTTGTGTATTTTCGAAATTCAGGCACGGATGAAAAAAAAACAAAAAACAAAATTGATGTTGAGAGAAATGAAGTAAAAACCATCTCTGAGATAATTTAAACTAACCATTGCAATGTCATTTATCACAATATAAAACAATATCATGACATTTGTCTTTATTGTTTTGTATTCCAGACACCTCAACGTAATGTGTCCCAATACTTTAGTCTATATAATGTATCTGTCCAGCTCTGTTTAAATAATAATAGGATATTTTCCATTCATTAATAAAACATTTCACATATTATCCAACGAAGCACTTTTAAAAGTCACTCGGCAACTGAGCGCATATTTAATTCAAGAGCAAAGAAGATAATCATAGACTATGCAGATGTAAATTGATAATGAATATTGTCCTAGTTCACACACCTGCCCACCCAGTCCAGAGCCATGCCCTCTGCTCCTGCTATGTTGTTATCCACAAGAGTCTCTCTGTCGCTTCCGTCAAAACGCATCCTCTCAAGCTTCCCCACTCCGTCATCCAACCAATATAGCCTCTTCTCATAGTCGTCAAAATCCAATGCAATCACACTGGACAAACCCTGCAGGACTACACTCAAATGTGAGCCATCAGTGGTCAAATTGCGGATGTAGTAGCGATTAGTGTACAACAGGTATGGGGCGATGCCGCTGTTTTGGCGGCAAGTGCGTCCGTCTGGTTCCCGGATGTACCCTGGGGCGCATTTACAGTGATACGAGCCAGCGGTGTTCTCACAGATCTGGCTGCACACCGCCGGCGTGCTGATACATTCGTTGAGGTCCTCGCATGCTTTTCCATCCGGCATGAGTTTATATCCAGGGTAGCAGGAGCAGTAGTAACTGGTGAGGGTGTCCGTACAGACCTGAGCACACTTATGAACTGATGGGTTACGGCATTCGTTGATTCCTAGATGAGATAACAGCGAAAAAGAAAGCAGGAAAAACATCGACACAAATCGTGATTATGAGTTAGCCGACCAAAAGCATCTACTGATATCAAATGTGTAATATCTTTTCAACCACTAATCCTATCAATGCACTTAAATAATTAAGGTAAAATGCAGTTTCTCAGGTTTTCATGGTCAGATATGAAACATTTGGACATTCAGAGGCTCCATAGTGGCCATGGAAACACTGACATTGATTCATGAGTAAAACCCATGTAGTTTGACTAATCAGAATCAGAATTCAAAATACTTTATCAAGCCAAGGGGGAAAGTTTTGGGTTTTGCAGTCGCTTCTTTCCAGTATAATAAAAGTAACAGGAATGAAATTATTACTACAACACAAAAGAAAAAAAAAATACATATGTAAAGCTCAAAACATACAAACTTGTAATATGTAATTAACTGAACATAAAAACAAACATTTTCATCCACTTTCATATACATATATATGTGTGTGTGTGTTCAGTTAATTCCATAGTTTACTGAGAAAATCACTTTTTCTTCCAATATAATAACGCTCAATTTATGATGATCTGCATGAGCAGTAAATTACATGTAGAAAAACACTGGATTTTTGCTGAAAAATGCAAAAGGAAAAAGACAATATCACAAAAAAATTTGTGACAAATTACTTGGAGAATAATTCATTTGGAAGTCACCAGTTAAACCTAAAAAAAAAAACCAAAACAAATGAAAGGTTATGTTTTCGTTACGTTTTCTATGTTTGAGCTGCTCAGTTTTTGTTTGAGATTTGTTTTTTTCTACATTTTTTCTACGTCTGTCATCATCACCTGTGTGGGCTTTGTCTCTCTACTTGACACTGATTTGGTGTAAAGAACTGTGTCTCTGATCTCTGTGTGTTGACAGTTTTGACAGATATCTTTTCCATTTTATTAGAAATGAATATTCAATTTGTTTCCACTATATGATTATTTTGTCAGACCATATTTTTATTTAAAACTTCTACTCCCCTCTACCGTGGCTCATTTCTCATTCTCATTTAATTTCATCTCATTTATTTATGACTGACAATAATCTGTCAAATAAAACTGCAATTCCTCCGAATGTCTGAACCATCTAAAAAGGTGTTTCCATGCTAGAAATAAACCCAACTGGGGTACATTTTAATGCTGCTAGAAACCACAAGTTAGGTGTTAAGAAAGTGGTATCAGTGTTATGATTCTGTTACGATTAGTGTTATTCTGAATAAGTGGAAGCAACAGAAGGACCTTTAAAATCAGTTTACAGATGCTGAAACACTTTTCACACATTCCTCAGCTGACCTGGAAATAAGTCATCATTCCTTCATGTCAGTTTCTTTTTGGCAACAAATTAAATCATGGATATGTAACGGGGCCACAGATGGGTCAAACTGGCTAAACCACTTAAGTAATAGCATAATAACTTATAAATAATGATAACTAATTAAGATAATGATTACTATTTTTTTTGTTGTTTTAGTGTAAAAAAAAAGAAGTAAAGTTGCATTATTAAAATCTTTACATTTCAAAACTATACTGTGACAAAACATGAATAACTTAAACAATCATGAAAAACATGAAATGATGGAAGAAAAATAAGTGCAATTTCAACAATATTATGCCTCAGTTTATCATTTACATGTGCATTACAACTAACAGATCACAGTGGATCTGCAAAGGCACAAACAATTTAGTAGATTTTAAGTAGAACCTAATGATCAAAACAATATGTCAAGACTCAGTATCACCTTTGCCTTTCAATGTCGTTTGTGTTATTTTTACCCTTTGGAGGATTTGATATATCTGGATTAAATAAAGAGTGTAAATATTAATGTGCACAGAATGTAATAGATATCAATCCAAATATTTAGAAAAGAGAGCAGAATATGGCATTCTTTTACTCAGTACTAGTGTCAGCGGGTGCACATAACGGTCCACTCCTCTGTCTCTTACCGCATCCTTTCTCATCACTGTTGTCCTGGCAGTCCTTGAGTCCATTGCACACCTTACTGTTGTCAATGCACTCGCCAGACTTGCACATGAACTGCTGAGGAGCACAGGTGGGCTGGGCTGTGACGCACAAGCTGTCCGCCTCGTCGGACCCATCCATACAGTCGTTCTCCCCGTCACAGGTGTAGTGGGTGGGGATGCAGGCACCGTTGCCGCAGGTGAACTGGCTGCTGCTGCATGTGTCGTAGGTGCAGCCTCGCTCGTCGCTGCCATCCCCACAGTCGTTCACGCGGTCACAGCTGAGGAGAAACAGCGATTAATGAGATTTTTAAAAAATGGCAAGTAGATTAGATTCTGGATAAACAGGTGTTGCACCTGGAACAATAAGTGATTACTAATGACCACTAGAGGACCCCAAACTCATGTATCATGCCATTTGATTTGTTGATGACCTGGCAACCTCAGACTGTATTGGGGCTATTGTAAGCATCTAATGTAGCACCAAAAAGTGCCAACCGCATTTGTAATGAAAACCTGGTAACCCGGGATGAAGTGATCAATCAGTTTTTTGGAGCGAGGGGTTCGCCATGTCTAAATGACTACCTGCCAAGTGCCAACAAACATAAAAAGAAAAAGACTTCAACAAGAAAACTCTCAATGTAAGGTAAAATGTGTGCTTTTGATCCTGTGTGTAACTGTTGTCTTTGAGCTTCATGGAGAGGTGTGTGTTTTTTTTTGGTTTTTTTTTTACAAATTACACCCTGTAGAGTTAGACCAGTATGGAATTTGTCTTCTTTTTCTCTCCTCAAACCCTAATGTCTCCATTGTGTTTTATTTCAATCTGCAGAAACGAAGTGCAGTTCCTTGTGAATTGTCAATACACCTGTATCTGTATTCCCATGTTTGTCTGTGTTTAATATTTATCTTGATCAGTTGTAACTGGAAGGTCATTTCATTGCTCTGAAATATGTGCAATGACAATCAATCATTCACATACAGTAATGACAACAAATGATAAACCTTCAGTGATGGCGGAGAGTTTGCACGCTGTCTTTTTAGCAGCCGGCTACGATTTATTGCAGTGACGTCCTGACTTGTTTTAATATCGTGTTCACCCCCCGATAGTGTTTATTCCATGCATGTAAATACGTTAGTACTTACTGGTAGGGAAAGAGTATACATAGTCCATTAGCGCAAGCAAACTCATTCATATGGCAGGTCCTGTTGGGGCAGTTTTGCAGCTCATCGGCTGCATTGGCGCAGTCTTTATCGCCATCGCACACAAAGCTAAGAGGCACACAGCGAGGGTGACCGGGATGCCAGGTTGGACAGGTGAATTGGTTGGAACTACAGGTGCGTTGACCTGCAGAAGACAAACAGATGATGATGACTTTGATGAGTATTTGCTGACATCAAACAGCACGCGATAATAAGACGTTCGCAAAATATAGACAGAAACAGTCGACAGCAAAGTACTGATAATACTAGCGTAAAAGTAAAATTCACATCTTACCACACTGTAACTCTTGAACCTCGTCACTGTTGTCCGAGCAGTCATTGTTGCCATCACAGACCATGGACTGAGGGATGCAGTTACCGTTGGTACATGTGAACTGGTTTGGGCTGCAAGTCTCGATTTGATCCTCTGAACAAAATCAGAACCCAGATCAATAAAGGATGGGGAATTTTCATTAATATTTAGTTTTATTTAGTCTTTTCAGTTTTGTTTAAAGTAAATATTCAATAAATTCAATAAATGAATAACTTTAACTTTGTTTTTAATGAATTTTAGCATTTAAGTATGGGAGTGGATTCATAAAAGATTGAAAAAATGAACTGAAATGTACTGAATGCATTCATCCCAGTTTATACTGTGCAAAACCATTTTAATGGTGTATGCCAGATGCCATTGACATTGAAAATGATAATAGAACAGATGAACCTGCAGTTCTATTTAGACTTGAAGTGGCTTGTGTTGGATTCTTCATTTCAATGTTTATTTCAGGTTCCACTATTACCATTCATATCGCTGATGAAAAATATAGCAGTTTTTTTCTCCTCACAGGTTATGAGAAGGGATAGATTGTTATAAGTTTTCTTGAAATCTGTTTTTATTTCTATGCAGTAGGGTAGGATTATTTAGTTTCATGTTCAAAATAAACTGAATAGAACAATGTCTTGCAACAGAAAAGACTCAGAGAGTATCAAAAACAAGTCTTATGAATGTATTGTAAATTGAATTCTCTTTGTATGAAATAAAATAAATGCAGGACGTTACCACAGGAAGGCGGTTCATCTGTTCCGTCTTTGCAATCTCTGAAGTCATCACACACCCAGCTTTCAGGGATACACTTTCCCTCATCGCAACGGAACTGGTTTGGAGCACAGGTTCGACCAGCTACATGACAGTAACACAAAAACAAAAACAAGTAGCCATAACCATGAAATTATGCACTTTGTAAGAGACTAACGCTAATGAGAACCACAAAAAGTTTCTTCCACTCAACATTTCCTTTAAATATATTGCCCCTTACCACAGAACAGAGGGTTCTCGTCACTGTTGTCTCCACAGTTGTTGTAGCCATCACACAGACTTTGAAGGTAGATGCAGATGTTGGTATTTTCACACTTGATTTGACCCGCAGGGCATGTTCTGTCAGCTGGTGAGGGCAGAGGAGGGCAAAGGTCAAAATATGAACCACTGTAAATGTCCAGTCCAGTTATAAACACCATTTATTCAGCAAAACAGAACATCTAAAAATGTACAGCCAAAACAGTCCCAGTTTTTATCATTTTTATAATTATGAGAAGGTGTATGATGCATATTGTATATATTATCTTCCACAATAATCTACTGGCTCCTTAACACATAAAGAACCAAACATCCAACGCTAAACAAAAGCATCTACTGATTGAAAAAGTTTAATAACTGTTGAATTGCTAATTCTATCAATACATGTAAATAAAAGGTTATATACAGTTTGTCATCTTTATATGGTCATTTGATATGACCCATTTGAACATTCAGAGGCTTCTTCAGTTTTCTCTGCTGTTATCTAACTTTTGCATTTACTTTGTGTTTTCATGACCATTTCCATGATCAGTAAATTAAATGTAGATCAAAACCTGACTGATTGATCGATTGATTGAAGTGTTTATTTCGAATATGGTTGTCAACAAAAAATATAAATATATAAACAAATAAAACATTTAAACAAAATACATAAAATACATATTTGAAAAGGAGAGAGAAGTATAACTTATAAACTCCCACCCCTAAGACTAATAAGCTTCCTAGTCTAAATGTATCTATACTCTAATGCCTGATACTCATCGTTAAATACTTTTGTTTCTGACTTCATATTATTATTAAGAATAAAACCAGATTCTCACTGGAAAACGTGAAATATAATATGATAAATATAACCATTAACCCATAAACACCAAAACAGCCATTGGCGACCAAAATTATCTACTGATCTAAACTGTTTAATACCCAGTTGCTTCACTAATTCTATCAATACATGTAAATAACCGGTGTAAAATGCAGTTTATCATATTGTCAGGGTCATCAGATATGACCGATATAGACGTTCAGAGGCTTCATGGTGAACATGGAAACACCATAATTTTCCACAACATCGATTCACCAGTAAAACCCATGGAGTTTGATCAATGACAATGGAAAAAGACAATGGATTTAAGTTCAGGTAATTATATATTTTGTTGTAAAATTCTTTTTCTTCAGTTTTCTCTGAATCTGATACTATAACAACAAATTCTGATCTGAGATTTTATGAACATCTACATGATCAGTGAATTAAATAATGGAAAATAAGTGAGTGAAAATGAAAAAAAATGCAAAACACAAAGGATAATATTATAATAAAAGGTGGTAAACTTAAAGATAGGTTATATAGATAGAAAAATTCATTTGGAAGTTGTCAGAAAAGTAGCAGGTGTTCATGAGTTAAATAAAGATGTAGTCATAACTCACGGCAATTGATTTCATCAGATGTAGCATTGTCTCTGCAGTCGTTATGTCCATCACAGACAAAAGCTGCACTGATGCAACGTCCATTAGTGCACGTGAACTCAGTTGTTGGGTTGCAGGTGGGGAAGGGGCAGCCCCGCTCATCACTGCTGTCACCACAGTCATCGACGTAGTCACATAAGTAGTTGAGCGGTACACAGCGTCTGTTGTCACAGGTGAAGTAAGTGGGTGCACACGTGTGGAAGGCTGGAGAAAAACGAAACAGTATGGATTTACTTTTGAGAGGTGATATTTATTATATCTTTAGGCGTGCTTAAAGTTAAAATATTCACATTCCTCTCAAAGTCAATATTTCCTTTATAAATGACACTGGAAAAATATACAGTGACAAGTAAGTAATATTTATTTTGTAAAGAATGCACACTGCCTGGACAAAAAAAAGTCACACTCAGCATTTCATTGGACTGCCTTTAGTCTTGATTATGGGTTATAAATCTATAAATTATGGCATAATTTCATCTAGAGTTGCATTAATTTTTTACAGAGGTCTTGTGTTGATGATTGATGATGTGAGAGTTGGACCACTGTGTAAAGTCTCCAGCATATCACAAAGATACAAAATAAGGTTCAGGTCGATCCAGTCAGTATATTCATATTCAGCTGACCTAATTTTATGGACATATAACACTGCTGAACCTGGACCTGATAAACTGAACCAAACCCAGACCACAACACTACCCCCACAGGCTTGTACTGTAGACACTAGGCATGATGGGCTGATTCACCCATTACCCTGGAACAGGGTCAATCTGGGCTCTTCAGTCTACATGACCTTTTTCCATTGGAACACAGTCTAGTCTTTATGTTCTCGATCAAACTAGTGGTTGTTTAAGAAATGAGAAGGTACTGCATCAGTTAAAGTGTTAAATAACTTATTGATACATATTAACCCCTGCTATAATTTTCAATGGAGTGTTCAATACTGTTTGCTTAGTTAAATATAGGTACCGGTTCTTTTTAGTCTGGTAGTGTATAAGAATATCTTAAGAGTACAGATACACACTTGTTTACTTTAATAGTAAATATGAAGAGCTGCATTTCTCACCACACACTCGCTCCAGTTCATCTGAGTTGTCATTGCAATCGTTAGAGCCGTCACACTTCCAGCTAGCTGAGATGCAGTTTCCATTGAGACAGGTGAACTGTTCTGGCTGACAGCGTTCCCCGGTGTCTCGGATACAGTCTTTGCCATTGTTAGCCAGGTACCACTTCCCCTGGTGAGGACACTGGCACTCTGGGCCTGATGGACCTGGGACAGAAGTATGGCAATTAGAGAAATTCAGTAATGATCAGAAAATTTCAGAAACTGCTATTTTTTATATGTATATACATATATTTCTTATATCTATTTTCAGTATTTCTTTGCATATTTTCAGGATCCCTTACTGTTTTTGTATATTAGTATTTTTCAGTATATACAGTATTTCACTGTAAATTTTGTATCATAGTTCTTATATACAGTCCTACTTTGTTGCATTTTAAGAATCTGTTGCTAAACTGATTTTCATTGTTCCTGTAACAGTAACAATAAAGATCTATTCTATTCTATTGGTGAGTAAGAACTAAGTTCTAAATGAAGCTGGATGGTAAACAAATTACTTGACCTTTTATTTCATCTGGTGGTTTCATACATTATTTATTACTACACAGTTTGGTGTGTTCTTACCTGACACACAGATGTGGCTGCAACCTCCGTTGAACTGCTGACAGGAGCTGGAGCAGTTCTCCTGCTTTGATGCGGCATAAGCACGGATGCCATTTGGCCGATATTGGAGATCCTCAGTTAGGACTGTGAAGCCGGAACCATCCTTCCCGGTCCTGAAAATGCCCTTCTCTGTCCAGTCGGTCCAGAAGATGTCCTGCTGAAAGACGGTCATTGCAAAAGGGTACTTGACCCCCTGAATGATCACCTGACGGTTCTCACCCGTCAGTGAGGCCCGTTCAATCTTGTCTCTGCAGAAAGCATGACAGGAGGGAAAATTATAGCAAAATATAAGGCGCTAATATGGGATCTAACATGACTTTTTGTTGTGTCACTGTATATAAAGAATGTATAAAATTACACACAGTGAGGAATCAGCCCAGTACAACATCCTCTCCTCATAGTCCAATGTCAGGCCGTTGGGTACTGACAGGCTGCTGTTGATGATAGGGGTGCGGAAGTTTCCACCCAACGTTGCTCTCTCAATTTTAGCTGGTGCGCCCCAGTCAGTCCAGTAAAGGTAACTGTGTAAAGAGATTCCACTTAAAAGGGATGTTCCCACGGTACACAAATGAATATCTACAAAAAATAATGGTGATTCATTGTTTTTACCCATAGCAGGGGTCGACAACAATGCCTCTGGGACGATTTGCATTGGCGACGATAGAACGGTTCATCCCATTCATCCCAATGGACTGGATATTACGACTGTAGTAGTCAGTGAAGTAGAGCCGTTTGTTGACCCAGTCATACGCTAAGCCCTCTGGGTCATTCAAGTCTGAAGAATATAAAACAGATGAAAAGATAGTGAATTGAGACAAGACGAGGACAGGATGATAAAACAGGAAATGAAAACAGACAGAGATTGTGGACAAACGGGGGCTGTAGTTCCAGGAAATTGGTGAGTGAATTTAAAGCAATCTTTGTAAAGTGGTCCAAAACCGGAAAAAAAACCCTCAAACTTTCTTTTAGTTAATTCCGAGCACATAAACTAGATTGTACAGTGTTGCCAGAAGGTAGTGAAATAGACTATCACTATGTTATTCCCTAGGCTGTAAAAAAAAAAAAAACAGAGCAGGCAAAGTAGAGCATTCTTTCAATGTTTTCCAATTAAAATGGCGAAGATAATTTTTTTCAAAGTTGAAACTAAAATTTGGTCTCCCCCTCAGTCCATATATGTCTATTATTACTAAAAGCCTTGATGCTTTATGGAAACACCAGATAAGATACAAGTAAAATTTATGATCACTCACAAGTAAAAAATTTGCTACATCAGAAATTACTCCAAATAGGTTCTCTTATCTCCCATTAAGAGAGAAATTGTTAATACAATTCAACAAATTAGACATAAAAAAATTAAAAACTTATATCTAACTTTTAATATTTCTTTCTTAGGTTTGTAAACAGAGCTGTCCAAATTACTTTCACACCCTCACCTTGAAAAACACTCTAGGAAAATTCGGGATTGAATACTAAAGTACATATTTCCTCTTTCCTGCTCTGTTTATCTGACCATCAGATGTTGCTGAAGGAAACAGATTTAGATAACCTCTCAGACAGAACTGTACAATATTAAAGGCAGTGCAGTAAGAGATTAGAGCAGCATAGTCGTTTTGATATTGTTCTGCTTGCATATGCTTTTTTAACTCTTTGATATTGTTATTGGTTGGTGGTGCAAACACTATCCAGAGAGGTTAACGTACAGAAATCTTGAAGACAGAAAAACAAGAGGAACATTGAAGAAATACAGGTTGACAGCGGATAACTACACCACAACACACTTATAGAGGGTCTGGGGTGGAGACTGAGGTTATTATTGTATGAGTCTATATACAGGAAATTGTTACATTGTCTTGAACATATAAGGACCGTGGCTAGATAAAAAAAAAAAAAATCTAATGGAAAATGTAAAAATAAGTGATCTATAGCTGGACAATGGAAATTCCCCACTCACTTGTAGCTATAAGGACAGGTGGACTGGTAATGGATGTTGTAATGACATAACCGATCCTGCTTTGACCACCCCCTAAATACTGTGCGAAGAAAATTCTGTTTTCTCTGAAGTCGTAATCCACTGCCATCACAGAATAACCCAGGTTCACTGTTGGATAAGGGGTGCTGTGATCCTCGGGGTCCAACCTCAGGCTGTTCAGAGTGTAGTCTGTGCTGAAAATTAAAAACTCATCTAATCCATAACCACATGTTACTCCATTATTAAGAAGTGACCCGTGTGCGCAACCACACTTCGGTTGCTCCTGGTTCGGAAGGGCGAAGCAGAACTGTTGGCAGCGTCCGTTATCTTCCTGGCATGGGTTGAAGGCTATTTGGTTGGCAGATGTAGGCTGGACATGTGTATCAAAGATGGTCACATCCATCAGCCCTTCTAGATTGTCTCGAATCACCTGTTATAAAAAAAAAAAAAAGAAAGATACTCATTTCATCTGAGGATCAATGCATTCCATTCCAGTCCAGTCAGAATCTAAGTTTAATTTGGACTTTTCTGACATCATTCTCTGGACATAGTTAAAAAAAAAATCCAAAATAAACATGGCTGCTTTTTAATAAATCTATCTGTATATAGCATGTATCCAGTCCTTGAGACATGGTATGATGCATAATTTTAGCAAATATTTTGTCTTTTTTTTTTTTTTTTATTGAAGAAATTTACTAATAATGATAATCTCTAAGCTCTGTCTATTTTATAATGGTACACTGTGACACATTTTGCATAAGAAAAAAATAAAATAAATAATAATGATAATAATGAATTACAGCTCCGGTGATTTGGATATTGCATTTATTGCAGTTTTTATAATATTTAGATTTATTGTATAACTGTGTAAGTTATACACACTGTGTTATTATTTAAGTAGAGATCATAATACAGAAGTGTTGTGAGAGGTAGGTGTGTGTTCCGTCACAGATTTAAGTCTCACCTCCGGCTGGTCAGTATTTGCTGGATCCTTACTCGCCTGAAAGAGTTTCCCAAGTCTTTTATCTACCCACAGCATGTAGTTTCCAAGAATAGCCATTCCTGTTGGAGATGGATACCGGCTGCCATATCGGATTATCTGCCTCTGCGTGCCATCTGTGGCCATACGTGATATCATATCAAGTGCATCATCTGTCCAGTAAAGGAAGTCATTGGTGTAATCAACGGTTAGCCCCCGTGGCGACACCAGGCTCTCCGACGCCAACACTGTTCGGTTGGTGCCATCCAACAGGGACCGCTCTATTTTGGGTGTCTGGCCAACGTCGGTCCAGAACAGGTAGCGAAGCTTAGGGCTGACTGCCAGATCGGTTGGTTGGTCATGTTTAGATTTGAAAAGAATCATTCGATAGGTGGTGTTGATGGCCAGTACCTCGAGTAAGGTCTCACTCTCGAAAGCATTGGAGAAGTACAAGTTACCTAAGGACCAAAACAAGGACGAAAAAAAGTCAATAAAGAATAAGCAGAGACGTACAAAGCCATTATCGCTGTCCTAGTGTCCTGTATGAAATGAATAAACAGTAGTGAAACAAGTCTTCACATGCTTAATACCATACACTGAAAAGTAGAAGAGTGGAAGTATGAAAGACTGTGCAGAACAATGGTCTCAGAGTGTATTACCAACACATGTAATGTAATGTGGATCCATATTATAGTTGCAATAATCTGGTTTTTGTTTAAGGCTTAACTGACTTTAAGTACCTTAAACACAGTTGAGTATCTTAGTTAGGTGGCAGAGTGGTTAGTACTTTGCTTCAAAGCAGGAGGGCTCCAAGTTTGATTATTTTTCCATTAAAAAGAATAGTATATATAGGTTAAATCTCTTGTCAGTGCCGTTAACCATGATTCTGATCAAGATCTGGAGTTGGTCCCCAAGCACCTTCAGTGCTTGTCATGTGCTAATGCTTACTGTTAATGCTAAATAGTGAAACAAAATGTTCCTCTGCTGATAATAAAGTGAGTTAATTTTAACCTCTTTAATCTTTCATCTAAATGAATATTATTGTATAAGAACATGATATGTGTTGATGTGTGATATGTAGCATGAGTGTTCTGAGAGAACAATGTATTTTAGAAAGCACATTTTCTGGAGACTAAAAGAGTATGTTTAGCTTAAAATGAAGCAATTAAGGAACATTTCTGGGGACACATTTGGAGATATGAGGCTTTCCTTGCTTGGAAAAGAGATGAAAAACCAAAATAAACAAAGCTGTGAAATAAATGTAGTGGTCAATGCATACTGGTCCAATAAAAATGTACAGTACGGTACAGAATATAAATTTAAAATTAGTACAAGTACTTGGATGACTATGCAGTTATATTCTACTGTAGCGTTTAATCTTTATTACTGAATGATGCAAAAACAGTTGTATGAATGGGTCAGTACCGGCAATCCAGTCAACAGCCAGGCCCTGGATGCCTCTTCTTCCAATGCCTGAAGTGATAACATTGCTGTGTCGTCCTCCGTCGGTTTTAGCCCTGAAGATCCCTTTGGAGGAGCTGGAGGTGCTGTTATCAGTCCAATAAACAAAGCCAGACGCAATATGAAGGTCCAGTTTGTCCTTCATGGAGGAGGAATCTGCAAAAAGATTTTAAAAAATGAATAAATCAAAACATCTCTATATGTGTGTAATATAATCCATAAAACAAAGCTAAAAAACACAAATCAATATTAATCTGACATACATCCACCAACAGGCACCATCGCCTCAGAGTGGTCAGAGCTGTTTATGTGAAAACCACGGATGTGCTTGGAGGTGGAGATGACGGCAAAAGATTCATATTGTTCACAGCGGGACCCATCTGCAGAGGGGTAAAAGCCTGTGGTGCAGGCACAAGTCTTCTGATTTTGTGGTTTGGGCAGACACAGGTGGGGGCAACCCCCGTTGTTGGAACTGCAGGCGTTGCTGCTTCCTGCTGAGTCTGAGGCAAAAGGAATAAAAAGTTGTGTACAGTAAACATTATAATATCATATGAACCATGCAATATCAGCCAATAAAAAAACATTTGACAACTCCTAAAGGTACTTGGAGCTTTGTAGATTTTCGAACTGATGTTTTATGTTTACCTTCACCAAATGTATCTACTGATCTAAAATGTTTAATACATTTTGAACCACTAATTCTATCAATACATTGAAATAATTCAGGTAAAAATGCAGTTTCTCAGTTGTTTAACAACAAATGTGACCCATTTGGATTTTTAAAGGCTCAACATCCAATACAGAAATACTGTCATCTGTAAACACTTGTTTTTACATCAGTTAATGATCTATTTTGTTGCAAAAGTTACTTTTTCTTCAGTTTTCTCTTTTTTGATATAATAACCTTTTGTGAACTAAATAATATATCAAAATACTTGCTATTCTCTGGAAAATGTAGAGAATAAAATAATATATTGTGATGAATCACAAAGGAATGGTTAGATGTAACAAAAAAATATATGCATTTGGACATCACTACAAAAAGTTCTAAGCCTTCAAGAGTTAAGGAATAACATCTAAAGATGATCTATGCATGCTGCATACTTTAAGGGAACAGTTTTATTGTTCTATAATAATTCATTGGGTTCCTGCAGATAAGAAAGAATAAACAACAAAACCAAACATGGAGAAAATAACACTGGTATCAGTCCTGCCTGTTGGCCAAATTGTTACTTTAAACATAGTCAAGTTTTAGTTTCAGTGATACTGAACTATGAGAGCTAATGTGTAAATACAACCTTCAAAAAAAAATTCTTACATAATAATTCTTACATTTTTGCATTTTCATACTAGTTCAAGTTTCAAGAAAAATACAAATCAAAATCACTTATCTGTGTGTTTTCTTCTGTAATCAATGGATGAAAGTACGAGATAAGATCCGCACAACCTGTGAGCTCCCAAAATATCTTTCAGTAACTAGATGTGCGTGTTATCACCTCTTTTCCTCTGTAATTAAACCAACTATTTGACT
Organism: Maxillicosta whitleyi; assembly: GCA_029822895.1. Lineage (NCBI taxonomy): Eukaryota > Metazoa > Chordata > Actinopteri > Perciformes > Neosebastidae > Maxillicosta > Maxillicosta whitleyi. Next base: position 2,102 of record JAPSES010101696.1, on the reverse strand, counting down.
TTTAATTTAGTATAAATTTAAATAAATCAAAAAAGAAGTCCTTGTAGTATTCTCTAAGAACAAATGATACATATTAATGATAAAGAGTATTTCTCAAAAGCTTTATACCAACATCAAGCTATGTTAAAGAATAATAAGAGGTACTTAATCCTGGTGGGTTTGGTCCTTCAGGAGGACACTAGTGGCAGTAATTACCTGTTGCATAATGTAACAGTCTAAATGAAAGCAGAAAAAATAAAAACATCAAGGACAAGTCGCTCAGTGGATAAACAGTAAATGCACGTACTGTCTCTGGCGTGGATTTTGAGGGCACGCAGGCCAGACATGCCGCTCCTCATCACCACCATATTTGCACCGGTGTCCTTGTCGACTCTTTCAATGACCTCATAGTCCAGGTCGGTGTAGTAAAGGTAGTTTTGGTGGATGGTCAAACCCCACGGATGAGATAGGCTACGCACCACTGTGACTCGGGTCACTCCATCCATCGTACCACTTTCGATCTGACCAAATGTAAAAGCAGAGGAAAGACGCATTAATTATGGGGTATTAGATAAGATAAGACAAGATAAGAGAGAAAGAGAGAGCGAGACAGATTGACTTTATTGATCTCAATCTGGGAAATTAACGTGCAGCAACGGCATTTGACACAGCAAAAAATAAAACACACAAATAAAAAAAGAACATAAGAGCACACTGAGCCTCTTTTTTGTGACAATAACCACTCCATGTGTGTGCAAGTGTGCACACAAACCGTTTGCACCTCCCTTTGAGATGTTAAATATAGACTCAGTTTCTATGAGCAAAATTGCTTTTGGGTTTGATAAATGAATATATTTACATTTTTTTTCCTCCCAGCACACACATAATTGTGTGTAAATGCTCCATATTGCATATTCATTCTGGCAAGTGAACTAACAAGATACATTTATAAGATATGAATAATAATTTATAAGATATATTTTGCACCTTTGAAAGACACAAGCCTTAATGCACACTCTTAGTAAATCACTTTGTACATTTTTTTTGCATGTGCAATGAGTTTGCATATGTTTTAATACACGCAAACCTTTAATAGATCCAGCCCACTATACATAATAAATTAGAAATAACTATAAAGGGAACTGGGTAAGAAATGTGGATAATAATAAATAAATAGTAAGGTTCAATTAACGATAATATGCAAATAAAATGTAATTTTCCAGTAGGACGGAGGTGCATAAATAACAGTAATTCCTTCATATTTGATATGTTATACATTGTGTATTACTGTACATACCACGCCTGAACCTGCCACACCCCAGTACAGTTTCCTGGTAGAGATGTCAGCAGTGATGAATCCTATATTAGCCAGGTTTTCTGTGTAGAGGTTCTGGCAGTTGGCACCATCCATATCAGCACTGGCAACTTTTGGAGGAACTCCATTGTCTGAACCTTTGTCCGTCCAAAACATTTTACTGTGGAAGATGAATGAAGGTGACATCAAGCATAAAACGTATGAAAACTATGTGTAAACAGACACAATACTGTAAATAAAATAGACCACGCTGTAGCTTATTGGTGATGTTGTGCCAAAAGTTTCATTGTTCAGATTCTATACCCTCGAGCAGGATCCAGGACGATCCCAATGGGTTGTCCAACGCCCTCTGGTTTTCCATTGGAGGTGATAAGAGTTTTCCTGTAGTGCTGGTCTCCATCCACACGGATAACCTACAACAAGTGTAAAGTTTTATTGACTTCTCTGCTCTATGGTAAAGCAAAAAACAAAAACTTAAGTGTAAACTTTGAGATAAAGTTAATAGAGTGAGTTTACAATAAATGAAACAATTTAATATGAAATACAAGTACATTTAAGATGAAATTGAGTATGTAGAAATAGAAAACAGATATGGTGTAAGATAGTAAATTGGTATTTATATTGTGTATTTTCAGTTAACCCTTTATCGGGCAAGTGACTATTTTTGGTCATTTCCAGACATAAAACAGTGACAGCAACAGTTACCGTGAGGACAGTGACTCAACAATCTCAGGTCCAATGTGGTCTACAGGGTCTGTAAGGTCCACCTGTGCATGAACAGTGAGTGGACCTGCTCTGTTAGGTACCA
>JAPSES010101664.1:0-19332 GCA_029822895.1 Maxillicosta whitleyi | reverse complement strand
GGTGTCAGTCACAATATGTGGGGGAACTGTGCTGCTTGGTGGAGGTTTGCGCTCTCTGAGTGCTTTTCTAGTTTTATGTAAGTGTTTTTCTTTCACTTTGATTGAATTTTCCCAAGTTATAAGTTTCTAGCTTAATTATATTTCAATGTAAGTTTCACTATAACACAGCTTTTCGTTTTATGATACTGTGGTGGCCTCTGCTGTACTCTGTGGTATCATGTGCTTGGGAGTGGGCAGTGAAATGGGGAGCAACTCAATTAACTGGTTAAACTGGTCCTGCAACCTGTATCAAATTGTGGAGGCTCTGAGCAGCTCCTTCAGCGCTAGACTTTTACACTCTCGATGCAAGAAGAAGCGATACCACAGGACATTCTTCCCCACAGCCATCAGAATATATAATAGTTCTCAGTAACTCCCTCCCCATATCATACCATGTTCATGTGCAAAGACATTGGGAATATGTATATAATATGTAAAATTAAATCCAAATTTATATATCTACTTGAATAAATGGCAGATTTTCGTTTTTTCTTTATATTTTATGTTTCACACGTATATATTTTCTGTCTTTCCTGCAGCTTATTTTTTTATATTTTCTGATTTCCCTGTGGTGGGATCAATGAAGTCTCATCTTGTGTTATTATTGGTTTTATTTCACCCTCAAAGGTGTCAGGAGCTTCAGTGTCATGGGAAGCAGAAGTTATTTCACACCCTGCAGAGCTGACACAGGAGCCTTGGCTGGACCACTAAGTTGAAAATGACACATAGAAATGGAGTCAGAGGGACGCGTGAACGCTGCCTCCACAGAGAGGCCGACGGAGTCACCGAGCGGGCAAATGGGATGGAGCAGGAGAAGCTTCAGGAGACCAATGACTGTGAATCAGAGGAGGGAGGAACAGGAAGTGAGCCCACAGACTCCATTGCTGTTCCTGGACCAGTCACGGCTCCTGATGGGGGTTGGGGCTGGGTGGTCCTGTTCGCTACTATCCTGGTTCTGGCATTAACCCTCGCATTCCCATCCTGCGTGGGAATCTTTTACACTGATCTGCAGAATGACTTTCATGCATCCAACAGTGAAACCTCGTGGGTGCCGTCCATCATGACGTCAGTGCTTCACGCTGGAGGTAAAGAATGCAAACCATGAAGTGCAAAGTTCTCTGTATGAAACATGAAAGACTTGCATTTGGTTTGATGGTTTAAATACATATATCATAAACAAAATGTAATTAAATTAACACTTATTCTACTGCAAAGGGTTATAGCCAAAATTCTTACAAAGTAACCTACAAAAAAAGCATCATTTTTATAATTAAATAGTAGCAGAGATTTAAAAAAAAAAAAAATATTAGTGAACTGCATCAGTTATCAAAGTTGATCATTTTTAGGATTAGGTTCGGACATGAAGTTTTTTTGCATTATTGTAGAGATTTTGTTAACCCGAAACCACTTAGACTTAGGTGCACATCATTTATGAGTGCTAAAACACAAGTGCCATATTTATCATGTTTTTTCACTTTGCATTAAAGCATGTCAGACGTGAATGAGGGCTTTGTATCGTAGGCGCAGATATCAGAGTCTGGTGATCATGGTATGAAGAATACTGAATGTTGTCATGGAACACAAAGAAATTATCTCTTCACACAGTAATGCTATCTTCCTTCCTGTAGCGTACATGTTATGTAATTTGCTTGGAACAGGAAATGATTGTGGGCTATGCAAAACCTTGGCAAAGTCATTTAACAATAAGGTAAAGTTCTGTTGATCAGATGTAACATTATAGCCATGTATTACAACTAGATATACTATTTATTTTCTTTATCTCCGTATCTGTTTCCATAGCAGAATGTTGACTTTTTCATCAATATGCATTTGTTCTGCTGCATTTTTCCTGCTCTATCCAGTACCTGTTTGACCATTCTTAAACTTGCCAAAAAGCAAAATGAGCTCTCACTACAGTGTGGAATTATGGAGCATTTCTACAGGATATCCAGGCCGGGAAAGAAAACTGTGGAATGTGCCCAGTCTTGCATTCATCTGATATGTTGATTGTAGGATATGAAGAAATAACATCTCTCCATAAGAAAAAAAGAAAGCACGATAAGGTTTTCGGTCTCTGTCATCCACCTTATCAGAGTGTTTTCGTGCCTGCTTTACTCTCCTCTTGCGTTTCTGTTTCACTTCTTCACCTGTGGGTCTGTACATTAACCTCTTGCACGCTTCCTGTCAAATGGCTGAACCATTTTATTTCTATTAAACGTCTATTATGCTGCAATGACATGAACTGTAAATGTGCTTGTGTATGAGCCAGTTAGGTTAGTTAAGTTTGGTTGACTTTTCAGATGATTGTGCACAGACACACAACAGGCAGGATAATCTAAATGTCATCATTGTCTGTTAAAAGACCACAGGGGTTCAAGTTATTGTAAAATTTTCTATGAATGGAAGTCGGGTTTGTAGTATTGCGTTATATGCACTAGAAAAAAATCGAAATCTTAAAAATTTATTTTTTTGATTTCTAGTGAAAATATCTCATCACACTTAAAATAAGACATAATCACCCAAAGAGTAACTTTTCAGTGAGATATAAGACGGAGCATTAGGGCCATTCATGAAGGATAAAATATTTTTGGATATGATGAGATTAAAGTCAACATGTCGACATTAAACTCAAAATTCTGAGAATAAAGTTGAAATTGGATGTCGACTTTAATCGTGATGGGTCGACTTTAAACTCGACATGTCGACTTTAAACTTGGAAATGTCGAGAATAAAGTTGATGACCCATAAAGATTAAAGTCGACATCAAATTTAAATTTTCTTCTCGGAATTTTGAGTTTAATGTCGACCCATCAAGACTAAAGTCGACTTCCGATTTCAACTTTATTCTCGGAATTTCGACTTTAATGTCGACATGGTGACTTTAATCTCGTCATATCAAAAACTATCTTCTCCTTCATGAATGGCCCTAATGCTCCGTCATAATAATGAGATATTTTGACTAGAAATGAGAAAAATACACTTAGTAAGATTTATATTTTTTCCAGTGTGTTACAAAAACGAGTCAGATACTCCACTAAGTAACTCAAACAAGAGAAGCAAGAAAAATCAGAGCCTCAGTGTTCTGCCTCCAAACTGCAAATATGTAGCAGGGCTGTTTTCCAGGACAGGACAGGAGTATAACACCATACCACAGTGTGGGAGTGAGTGTGTGAGAATCTGAGTGGACAGATTCATAAATGCAGACAGTTCCCAGGGGTTTTAGAAACAGGAATGCTTTGATCACAGATGTGTTCCTATGCCGAAAGTAATATGACAAAGATCTAGTGTTAATCTGCAGGCAGTAATGTGCAGTATCAGCATAATCGCTGAAATCTACTGAACGTGTTTGTCTTTATCATGTCCGCCTGATGCATAAAGAGAAAATGAGCCGAAATGAGCAGAGACATGACCAGGTGAATATTCAGATTCAAGTGTAAATCTATTCACTGTTTAGCTACAAACACTGCGATGCCTGTTTACATGACTTATGTGGGCCCAGTCAGATTTCCTGATTACCCCTGTTCAATATCTTCCAGTTCTGTTGCCTGACAACAAAGATACCTGCTGAATGTGTTGGATTTACCACCCATGTCAGTAACCTTTAATCACTGTATTTAGTGCACACACATACCAGGAAAATATAATATGAAAGTGTTTTTTGGACAAATACCATTAATAAATGAAATTGAATGTTAAGAAAAACACAAGTCATCCTAAAATAATGTGGTATAAATTGCTGTTCAGAAAAACCTGTTTGGTGCATGGGTCTTTATCATCCTTATGCCATAGGTGTTGTAAAACAAATAAGCAAAAGAAATATTTTCAGACCATTTTCAGTTGTTGCTTAATCCACTAAATCGGAATAACACTTTGACACAAGTAATGCAGAACACGATACAGGATTAAAGACAATGTGTGGCATTTTTTTCTGCTCCAGTGTGCATTACACTAAGAGCATTACATTTTACTGTACATTTTTATCTACAGGTCCTTTCTGTAGCGTGCTGGTGGAAAGACTTGGTTGCCGAGCGACAGTCATGTTGGGAGGCGTCCTGAGTGGAGTGGGAATGGCTGCAAGTTCATTTACTCAATCCATCATTGAGCTGTACGTCACAGCTGGGGTTATTACAGGTCAGATACACAGGAGAGAGGATTTTATAGTACCTATAAATAGTGTTTAAGTTCCATATTAATGGTGCAAGAATGCAAAAAATGGACAGTTTTTTTTATTAACCTGGGTGATGTATATATTTTCTGTATAGTGTGTGCTCAAATTTATTTTTGAGATCAAATTTAGGTAACTTTGAAGAGGATGTTTTTGTTTGTTGTTTTAGCTGAACCCTCCCATAACCCCCTTTAGTTATTTAAGAATAAACACTATGGAATATTTTTATTTTTTTTATTTTTTGGTCTGGCATTTGTGCTTGAGAGTTGGGAGGGGACAAAAGTGAGCATATCATGTACTTCCTGGTAACCCCCCTGGCTGGGACGTAACAACTTTTACAACTTTCTCATTTGGCTACATGAGTAATAATAGTTCATAAACTAATAACTGATTTTCTGAGGACACCATGTTTGCCTGTGCTTCTGTTCCACTCCTCTCCAGTGATTAGAGTGTGTAACTCTAGCTAATGTTAGAGTCCAAACAACACAAACTCATAAGCATGTGAGCAATTGAGAGACACAGGATGGTGCCTTCATATCATTCCTTAATGGGAAATATTTATAATTTAATATCTTATACCTTTTTTTTTTTTTTTTAAAGATGTGTAGTATCATATGTGCAGTGACAAAACTAATTGATCTCATCTCAGTTTAATCCTCATTTAAGGTATTATTAATGACAAACCTGACATGATTGTGCTTTCATTGCGTCTTTCAGGTCTGGGTTTCTGCTTCAGCTTCCAACCTGCTGTGACAATCCTCGGCCACTATTTTGTGCGTCGACGTGCGTTTGCCAATGCCATGTCATCCACAGGAACAGCTCTGGGCCTGTGTATCCTCCCTTTTCTGGGCAACTACCTCCACACAGAATTCGGATGGAGAGGAAGCTTCCTAATTTTGGGGGCTGTTCTGCTCAACTGCTGTGTTTGTGGAGCAGTGATGAGACCCCTGGAGCCTCCCAGACACCGAGGACAGCCCCTAATGAACCATGGACCTCCTCCACCAGAAGAGGAAAACAGCCAAAAGACACAGGGGAGGATGAGGATGATATGGACATACGTGGCAACTTCCCTGACCAAACATATGGCTTTTGATCAGTTTTGCAACAACTCACGTTACTGCGTGTATGCAATAGGCATCACCTGGATGATGCTCGGGTTTGTGGTGCCCCTGATATATTTGGTGCCCTATGCTACAGCTCACCAGATGGAGCAAGGCCGAGCTGCGATGCTCCTCTCCATCCTGGGGATCGTTAACATAGTGGTCCGGCCACCCATTGGCATCGTTTTCAACATGCCCTGGTTCAAAGGGCGACACATTTATGTATTTGCTTCAGCGCTGCTAGTCAACGGTCTCAGTAACAGTATTTGCTGCATTGGGCCAGGTTTCTCTGTATTATTAGCTTACGTGATCATCTACGGGCTGTCCATGAGCGTCGTGGGGTCTCTGATGTTCACGGTCCTGATGGATATAGTGGAGATGCGTCGCTTCCCCTCAGCCCTGGGCCTCCTCGCTGTCATGGAGAGCATTACGCTGCTCATCGGACCTCCACTGGCAGGTAATAAAAACACACTCAGAGCAAAGATAGTGAGAGAAAAGATGCAAATAGAAAGAAGAGGAAACACTAATATAATCAAGGTTTTCTGTGGGCTTGGATGTTGTGGAAATTATCTTACTAAATAGAGATGCCATTTTCATACAGGTACTTAAAAAGTACATAAGTAGTGCTTTAGTATGTAAAGCAGCAGGTTATAGGTTTTTACTTGGCAAGAAAATAGATGAACTGATATTCTGGAGTGTCATGCTCTAATCCTTTTATATCTTTACAAGTTTGCCATCAAAATAATTTATAATAAGTTGCATTGATTTGTCTTTTCACTGTAAAATCTTAACAATACACTCAATATCTCACTGAATCAAAATCTGAAATATAAATCCATAAATTATGGTAAAACATGATTAAAAAATAAGTGGTTGCAGGCAGCAGACAGGCAGGTCCAAAAACAGAAAACAGGTCAGTTACACTGGGAAACAGACTGAAAGATACGCTGGATGGTTAGGCATAGGCAAAACGATCTGGCACGAAGCAGCGGAACAGGAGGGGTTAAATACCCTTGTTTGACAGGTGACAGAGAGAGAGAGAGAGAGAACAAGAGAGGGAGAGAGAGAGAGAAAGAAAGAGAAACCCACAGACATCATTGAAGATGAAAATGACATAAAAGATGCAGCAACATAAAAGCTGCTTAAAGAGACTTTGTTTACATTGTCTTTTATGAGGGTGTTCATTCATGCAAATTGCATTAATTTCAGAACATTATTTCGCAAGAGTCTGTAAAAATGCAGAAAGTTATGGCAACCCACAGCCTGTTCTGTTCATTTGAGTCATAGACATGAGATTCATTAAGTGGGGACTGCAGATGAAAATTAGCAGTGATGCTAACTCTAATGCTAACTACATGTTTATATAGGTATGGAATGTATAAATGTGTTCAGTAACGTGCACTGTCCTGCATAAATCAAGATACATACATACAAATTGATTTTTATTTTCAGTCTCAAGCTAAAAGTTTAAGAACCACTATCGTATCAGAACAAGATTATTCCAATCACTTCCCAGTCCAAAATTGCATAAAACTGATGATCTCTGCAAATGACAAAAAAATTAACTAAGCATTGCCAGTTATGACCTCTACTCCAGTGTTTTCTATCTGAATCTGGGTATCGGCAGATGAAAGTATAGTGAAATCAAATGTGCTCATATTCACACAGTGAGGGTAACCTTGTCTAACAGTTAGGGTTATCAGTGTACAACAGTTGTGTTGATACAGTAACAAAACACACATATGAACGCTGGAGCAGTTAATCAGAATGTTGCTACAATATGGCCATATGTATCACACTGTAGTGGCCAAATAAATCCTTCTAATGACAAAATATTAAATTCAGGATATCACTAGATGGAAAAACATAAGTTTAAGTAAACATCCTTTTTGTGTGACCACAGCTGATACCCCCCCCACACACACGTAGGCAGGAAAAAGCCCCACGTATGTCAGACGTGGTCTTTTTAAGGGGTATTAGAGGGGGTGTGTATAATTCTCAAATTTCAAATATGAAAAAAGAAAAAAAGGACAGATCTAAAATAAATACTTGTTTCTATCAGTATATTTTATACCACCTCAACACCATTATACATGAAGCATTGTGGTGCCACGGTGATGTAAAATATATTATAGTTATAATAACATACAGTCATCCATTAGCTCAAGAAAAGTGAGAAAATGAAAATCAAGTACAAATAATCAGTGAAGTGTTTACAGAATGTTCAGTCTTGTACCAATACAAATACTCAATTTTATTTTTGGTAAAAGTCAAATGTAAAATTCATTCTTATTGAATTGTAAGAATTGCAATATCTTTTAAAATCAGCACAGCATGATTTTTTTTTTAGTATGTTGTTTTATCCTTAGTCAACACTGAAGTGGTACAGGGTTCATAAGGGTGAAGTCTTTGAAAATGCATCATTTACAATGTTGTGTTTTCAAGGTCTGAATTTATGTGCGATTATAACTCTGATTTATTTATTTTTGATACTTACATGGGAATTTGTGATCAGTAGAAAAAGATGGGGTAAGGGACGAGATAAGTTGTGCTTCATCCCACTGCTTTTTTTTTTTTTTTTTAACTTTTTTTTTCCTTGTTATTTTTTGTGGGGTTTGATTTTCAAAATAAAAAATAAAATTAAAATGAATATTTACTCTGCCAGGTCAGATGGCAGGCCAACAATACTTAGAGATATACATTTTGAAAAATAAAACTTTACATCAAAAAAAGAAAATGAGTGCTCTCGGGTCAACTCCAGATAAATGTTTAACTTTGTTTTCATCAGTGCCAGTGTGCCTGAAGAACACCAAGTGATTTTCCTTTTTTGAATAACATTTTGTGTTCTCCTTTAATCCTCCTGTCATGTTCACACTTCAGGGAGGGAGGTTTGTGCCTGATGGATGAATATAGTCTGGATACCCATTCATTTCCTATGGCGGTCACTTTTGACTTTTGACACTCACAATTTAATGAAAGAGGGAATCATCACTTTTACATGTTAAGGTGCATCGTGTCAAGGATATCATAAGGCCTTCATGTAATCAGATGTAAAACACAATATTTTGGAGCGTTTTAAGATGTAAAACGGTCAGATTTGACCCAAAAAACGACAGGAAGCTTAAGTTCTAAACAGTTTACTATTATGAAACATAATTTTAGACGTTTATAGCATAATATAATATACATCATTATGATAAAAAAGTGAAAAAAATAATCATGATTTAATGCATTCCTGTATGTATTTTACTTTACCCCAGTGATAAGGTGGTGTGCTGGAAAAACTTTTAAAATGACGCTTAAAAAGTACTTGAAAATGACCTTGAAAATGACGTACGAACCCTGTATATTATACTTGATGCACAAAAATAGTGGAACACACTTATATCATGAAAAAAAAATGTTGATGTTAGGTAATTATTACCACAATAAATATCAATCAACACGTCTTTTAGGTTTAAAAACTGAATTGAGGGTTGAAGAAGAAGAATATAAATATTTACCTGCCGACCTTTTTCTGGAGGTTCTGTCTCTGTTTGGGATGGAGAAAGGAAGATGGCGACCTATGATCTCTTGAATTTCTCTGATGACAGGAATAGAGGACCTTTTGCTTCAGGTCTTTTCTGTAAATAACATGTACGGAGCATAAAGAAAACAAGTCTGTGCCTCATTCAGGACCAGTGGAGTGAGTCTTATGTCTCCTTTCAGTGGCAGCAGTGTAGTGAAAGGTCAGAGGCTCTCAGTGTTACCCATGACTCTAATGACAGGTATTTGATGCTCCCTTTGTTTATGCAATGCCCCATGATGTAACCACAGTAACGGGTATCAACAGAATCACACTGGAGTTGACCTAGTGTTTTACTCTAAACCAGGGGTGTTAAACATGCAGCCCGGGGGCCAAAACCGGTTCGCCAAAAGGTCCAATCTGGCCCATGGGACGAATGAGTGAAATACAAAAAATTACACTGAATATATGAACAATCAAACATGTTGCAATAATGTTAGGTCAGGCCAATAAAACACACATCATAATGAACAATAAATAATGAAAACCACAATGTTTTTTATTTTTTTGTATAAAAAAAAAAGTTAAATTACACAAAAATGTTTACATTTACAGATTAGACTTTTACAAAAATTGTGAACAACCTGAACAAATACGAACAACCAGAAACATCTCAAGAGAATTAAGAGTAATTATATATTATATTATTAAATATTTGGTGTATTTGTAGATCCACTGTGATCTGTACATTATAATGAACGTGTGAAGATGAGGAACTGAGGCCAAATAATGGCATAAATTGTAAAAATTGCACTTTTTTCTTAATAAATTTCTTTTTGTTCATGTTTTTCTCATGTTTTTAAAGGATAGTTTGCAGATGTAAATATTTTAATGATAAAATTTTACTTTTTTCACACTACAGCATAGAAATTACACATGTAATTGTGGAACTGACATCATTTATATATTATTATGTTATTACTTTAATGATCCGGCCCACTTCAGGTCGTATTGGGCTGTTTGTGGCCCCTGAACCAGCATGAGTTTGACGCTCCTGCTCTAAACGCTCAATCATGACTCAGCCTGTGAGCAGTAAACGTTATGCTGTTGTTGCAGGAGTTTTGGTCGACCGCACAGGCCAGTACTTCCACGTCTTCTTCGCCTGCAGTGCCGTTGTTGCCTCGTCTGCCGTGTTCCTCATGGTGTCATTTTTCTGGCTGGATAAAAGAGACAGGAAGGCCTCGGTGCAGGGACAGACATCCACACTGCCCGACCCAGCAAGATCCACTGCGGACGAGGTCACTGACTGTCAGTACAGCAGCGTGCCCACAGAGGGAGACAAGCACAAGGCCTCTGAGAATGGGGCGGAATACAACACCAGCGTCTGAACCTTCCGTTTCACTGTGCATCTGTTTTAAAATGCTTCCCGCTCTAGGTCAAACAGTCCTCCAAATAATTCCTGATATTTGCAGAAACTCACATGGTGCACCATCACAAAGTTTACCTTTCTATGGGTCATGGCACACCCAGTTATTTAAGCCCTTATGTTTCAAACACTGGCCATCTGGTACACCATAAAAGATAAAACAAATACTAAGAATAAGCTGCACTGTTTGACCAAGGCTGGACATGTTATCCTACACATTATCCTACATACCAAAATGAACAGAGGTGCACTTAAAGCCACAATGTGATTGTACTGTTTAATGTAAAATGCTGCTGACCTTATCTATGTGATCGCTCACAACATCACATTATGTCAAGCCAAGTAACACACATGATCAGTTAGTGTAGACAAATGACTTTTTATGGCTTTTATTCATTTTCCTGATAATCAATTTGAGTTGCCACTGATTTATTAAATCACTAATGGGTGTGGTTTTCCTTCAGGTGGAAAAAAACTGAGTCTGTCGCATTTCAAACACTGTCACGTTTAGAAAAAGTGAACTCTATTCTGTGTAAACAGTCAATAGTCATGTTTTTTTTTGTCTTGGATGGTTTTCATTGCTCAAATGAATAGTGCCTTTTTATATAATTACTGTTTTTATATAGTATATTCTATAGCCATGGTTTATTAATAATTTAAGCCCTTTCAGGAAGACAAGTAATAAGCTGGTTATTTCTTGTGTGGTTTCTACAAAGAATATATCAGAGCTTTTAGGACTAAGTTTACCTTGGTAACAGAGCTTTTATGTGATGTGTTATTTTGTTGATAAATTGATATGTCAAACCAGAAAACAGTGTTGTACCGCCAATATAAATGTCCAGAGGAAGATAGGACTGGGGGAAAAAAAAATCAGGTATGAGCTGTTTTTTTTTTTAGCAGTATAGCAAAGAACAAGATGGTGTTTTTGCCAGTTTGACTTTATTATTCCACTTGATAATCGGAGGTGACTCTGACACTACAGGATTTCTTAGTATTTTTTGATGGTTGTCTTGCATTGGGCCAAATTACACATTTAGTAAAAAATAATTATTTATATGTATATTATAATCAGGGGGAAAAATAAATGTCTAAATACCAAAATTGTTGTTGTTCATTTTTGTGTAAATATCTGATGTGTATATAAAAGCTTTATTACTTACATTTTATTCATTTAGACAGAAAACGTATCTGTAAGTAAAGTTTTGATAGGATACCCATTTTTATGTTAATGAAACATTTAGTAATCAAGTAAAATATCTTTATTTACCAGGTGCAACACTGCAATGGTACTCATGTATACACTGGTATTTATCAGGCACTTAAATGTAAGACTTCTGAGGCATTTTTTAGGTAATTTAAGCATAAGGTCATATGGTACAAATATCTCTCAATATATAGCATAATTAATTTAAGAGGAATTTGCAGACACAGTGGGATGCTTCTACACAGAAAAATTTCCACAGTATTTCTGGCTGTCTCAGTATTTACAGATTATTTTTAATTACTGTTTTAAGATTGAAGAGTAGAATACCTCCAGAATTAAAGCAGTGCAACTTTACCAAGTTTGAGACACTAATAAAGAAGAATTACGTCAGTTCTGCCGGGATGGGTTAGAGTTTCTTGGATCAGAATGTGAAATTCTGAGAATGAATGATAGAATGGGTTCTACTCAAAGTAAATATTTGTGTCCGAGTTATAAAACACTGTCTGCACGTGACAATACATTCACCTTACAGGTTGCTTCAAGTGGAACATTTATAAATCTATTGTTCAAATGTTGAATGTTATTGTTGTGTGTGTGTGTGTGTGTGTGTGTGTGTGTGTGTGTGTGTGTGTGTGTGTGTGATAATATGTAAGATATGTGTGTGTAATATGTAAGATTTCACATTTAGCACATTCTCTGAGGCAGATAATATCTAAAACAAACAGCAACAAAAACATTGTTGGCCACTGTGACATCAAAATGTATTTAAAAAAAAACAACGAACATTGATCCAGTTGAATATGATTTTACTGACATGATTCGTTATACTGTTCATTAATTAAAGGCCATATATTGTTTTTTATTGCCTCTAAAGTAGTTTCAATTATTCTAATCTAGCCAGGATGAGATAGAATTGATTTACTCTACACTGATATTTTTGTCATTATTCCCTGACTTATTCTAAAAAAAAAAATTAACTACAACTGAAAAAAAGAAATGTTTGGAAGTAATTTGTCAGTATATTTGTATTTTTTTTTTTTTTTTTTTTCAATGAACCATGAGGGAAAACATCAATGAGTCATCGTATTGACCCACAAACCACTATGCTCTGCTGCCCCCTAGTGTCCAAAACACAACACGACTGTTGACTTCTGTAGCAGTGAGTGTCAGATTACAAAACTATCTACTGTGTTACAGGAAAAGTGGAATAAACGGAAATGAGCAGATTACGGGGATTGTGTTTACTATGATATCAGATATGTGTTTGTTATTTCCATATTTTCAGACTTCATAGGGCTCAACCAGTCGTCATGTCAGTGAAAGTGAAAGTGAAAGTAAAACATCCAACGAGGTTTGTAATGGTGGACTGCAAGGAAATCTACTGTAAGTTCGACAACATGTACTGTTTATTAATATTATCGACCACAGCTTTAGCTAACTAACTATCTTAACACACTGCAGTTTCCTTCAGTGTCGTTGACGTTAGCATTTATTAGCTAGCTAGTTTAGTTAGCAACTCGTAACGTTTTAGGTCTTTTTCAGTCCATAATAGTTAGTTATACAATGTCAGTGCAAAGCAAGGTAATTTATATTTCGTCCTGTCTTTGATGTATATTGTGTTTTAGTCAAAATACTGAATACTTAAAGTTGTTATCATGAGCAACTGCGAGGAATGTGCGTAATCTTTTGTACATTAATAAGCTAAATTGGAATATAAATTACAAATGAGCTGGTTAGCTGATGTTTTCTATGGATATGATGAAGTGTTATCACACAAGTGTAGTGATATATGCACATTTATACAATAGTTTTCTAAATCTTCCTCTAAAAAGAACCTGAAAAGTGAATGTATTGTAATGTGCAAACACTGTAAAGTACTAGTGTCAACTAGATGTAGTCTGCATTGTAATGGAGTGGTAATAGTAGGTAAAGTATCAAAATACACAAATGCTTAAGTAAACTGGCCTTCAATGCAGTTCTGGCTGTAATTTAAAGATCAAGAGTGTGTACAGTGATATTTTGGTGATATTTATGGAAACTACTGAAGAACTGTGTAAAATAGGTGAAATGAAAGTCACTATTTTCTATCGCTGTGAAGGTTTTGTGTCTTTCAATACTAATATGTTAGAATTTTTGAGTTAAAATTATTAGTTAGCTTCATTTTTCAAGCATCATAATAGAGGGCCTTAAGGCATGGAGTGATTGAATTGTAGGGATAAACTGAGGGACTGGACCAGAGAACAAGAGAACCCAGATCTATCCTCATTCTTGAATCACTGCAAATTTTCAATAATAATAATTGTTTAACATTTTCACCACTCATACAGAAATAGATGCGAATATTATCTTTCAGTCAGTATAAAGTAAAGTAAATCTCTTCCAACCCCTATCCAAAAAAAAAAAAAAAAAAAAAAATCAACTCTCAAATACAAACAAAAAGCTATATAGTTTACTGTCATCCCGATATGATTTTTCCCTCAAATATTGCAACCCTAATTTATATGTTAAATGTTTTACAGGATCTCCAGGATTAATCCTCTCGTGGTTTAATTGTCTACTAAAGAACCATGGAGAAAGTGACGGCATGTGCGTTGCTCATCCTCCTTTTCGACATGGTGTTGAGCTTGGCCCAGTGGACTGGACTGGTGCTACTGCGGTGCTACAGTTGTGGTGGACTGACTGTAGTGTGGGTGCTTGGAGCATTAAAGTGGGCCAGTCTACACATTTTCACTTCTGCACTGGCTGATGGTAAGCCCCAGCCTGTGCTCTCTAGGTTGATAGCTGTGCTCTGCCTACTCTCTCCTGTTTTGGAAAGTGGACGGACGTTGATGGCACATCCCTCAGAGTTTTACACTGGACCATTGTTTGACCTCAGCATGCTGCCCTTGAGCACGTTATCCTCATCACTGGCCTGTGTGGTGTGGGAGAAGGGCTTTCGTGTTGAAGGGAAGAAGAATGGCCCAAATAAAGTGGAGGCAAAGCAGCTACTTATGAGGCTCCTACAATTCTTCAAACCAGACACCCTGTACCTGCTTTTAGCTTTCAGTTTCCTCATCTTAGGCGTCATATGTGAGTACCACGGACTCAGCTTCAATGGATTTTATTAGTAATTTTTTTGTGCATACGTATGTCTCATTCGAATCATTCATACATGCATACAGTGAACTATGACTGAATGTGTTTCTTACTATTTATACTGTTGCCAACTGTCCATTTCTTGCATCATTTTCCTCATTGTTTCTTCACAGGTGATACGTTTATTCCATTTTACCAGGGGAAGGTCATAGATATGTTAAGAGAGCAAATGTTTCACAGCAGTTTGTACTTTGCAGTTGGACATCTGGCACTTGTTTCTTTTGGGAGGTATGCCATCAAACAGCCAGCAAGAATGACCAAAGTGCTCAGTGTTTGAGTGTGGTTTTTGATTCTTCTGTTTTATCTTAACAGTGCGATGTTCTCCGGTTTGAGAGGAGGCTTATTTATGTGTACACTGGCTAGACTCAACAAGAGAGTCAAGCATTTGCTTTATTACACATTTATGGAGCAGGAGGTGCAATTCTTTGAGGAGAACAACCCTGGTAAGGACACACATATCACATCTTTGATATTAAATATTACTTATTTGGAGTTTAACGGCCTCAAGAAACTGACACAACACATTCACATACTCCAGAGTGTTACTATTTCTTTCTAGTATGGGTTAATCAAAATGTATTTAATATTAATGATGAAGAATTGGTAAATACTTGTTGTATATGAAGCAAAAATCTTGCTGACAGTCATGATTATTTTTTAAGTGTCAGAAAAGAACAAAAATTCCACTTCTTTAAGGACTTAGTGGGTGATTTTTTTAATGTCTTATTTTGTCCAAACAATAGTATAATCTTCTAAAATAATGTTGACTGACCTAACACACACTTTATTAAAGAAGAAACAAATAGTTTCATCATGTTTCCTGCAACTACACAAATTGATTGTTCAACAATATTATAATTTTTTTCCCCCCTTAACCTCAACAATATTATCTGAAGACCAGTTTCCTTTAACCCTTTCTCTTCCTTTTTGCCACTCAGGACATCTTTCCGCTCGTCTTCAGTCTGATGTGGACAGGATGGGTCGTACAGTGGCGCTGAATGCCAACGTACTGGTTCGCAGCACAGTCAAAACCTGCCTGATGCTGAGTGTGATGTTGCATCTTTCCTGGGAGCTCACTCTTCTCACTTTCATAGAGATGCCTCTCTTGGCTCTTGTGCAGAACAAATATATGACATTAAATACGGTAGGTGCAACGATTCAAGTACAATCCACTTGTTACAGATCTGGTTTATTTGGTTGGTTGCTGCTCTTTTCATCTAGTGGACCTTTTCTATCAATACACATGTGCCAACATACTTAGTTTAACACATAATCACAGGTAACTGCAACTGATTAACCTCAATCAGTAATTTGTTAATACTACAACAGCATTATTATACTTTTAACTTCTAATGTAATTAACTGACAAAATATAAATCACTGCTCTGAAAAACAAATAATTACAAACAATAGAACATGCACTTAATTTTTTTGTTAACTCAGTTTTGTTTTTGTTTTTTTAACACAAATGATAGTGTTTGAGAGAATTATATGACTTCAATGAATGCAGGTTAAAAATGAAAAAAACAAAACAAGTGTTTATTCTGGATCAAACACGATGAAGATCCAGCAGACAAATTCAAGAGAGAAGACAGAGACAGGGTCAAAAAGAACAGTAAATAGTGAGAGAGAACACTTTTGACAAAGAGGGAAGATGAACTGGCAAAAGGACAGGAACCAAAATGAGGAAATACACGAAAAACACAAAACATGACTTAATGCCCAGAGCTGGTCCTGACAGGTACATGTTTACAAGAATAACATGACTTGGCACTGTATTTGATTTTAAATAAACAGTTTTTAACGAATGGTTTTAGATGTAATGCATTCATCCCACCTTTCTCAGCTTCTATAAACTAAGGCTTCACTGAAGTCGAACAGTGTAAGTCTACTGCAAGAACCAGTCAGTTTCCTCAAAATAAGACTAAAAGTATTTGTGCACTTGTAAAACTGAAATGAATCTGAATAAAAATAAAAACTAATGAACATGTCAGATCACTGAACATCATCTCAGCTAAATATGTTCGATGTGCTTTCAAAAGGAATAAGACAGAAGGTGGAACGTTTACATGCTGTTTAACCCGTAAAGACCCAAACATCCACCAGTGAATATAATATGATATAAACTATTTAATGCACTAATCCAATCAATACTTGTAAATAATTGATGTAAAACACACAATCATTGTCATCAGATATGACACATTTGGATGTTCAGAGGCTCTGTAGTTACCATGGAAACTCTGGCATCTTCCACAATATTGAATCATCAGTAAAACCCATGGAGTTGGATCGATGACAGTGGATGGACACACTGGGTTGATGTTCAGTTAATGATAGATTTTGCTAAAAAGTCATGTATTTTTCATATAATAACCCTCAACGTTAATTTGAGCTTTAATGAACATTACATAATCAGTAAATTCAATAGGAAAATCCCTGATTTTCACTGAAAAGATGCAAAACACAGAGGTTGATAGTCTAATAAATACTAATAAATCACTTGAGAAACTTTAAATATAGAGGAATGATTCATTTGGGAACTGACATAAAAGTAACAATGTTTCTTTATGGGTTAAAACTAAAAGGTTTTGAAGAAGAAGGTTTTAGATTAGCTCAGAAGGTTATTTCACATTATGGCATAAATCGAGGTAATTAAAATGTTGATTTGTATGAATGGAGTGTGTCATTCTTTGTGAAACAGATGCTGAAAGAGCAGATCCAGGATTGCCATGCGCACAACAAAAACTTGGCTTTCCAGACAGTCAGTGGCATCCACACGGTGCGCAGCTTTAAAGGAGAAGAAGTCGAACAGAGGAGGTATAAAAAGGCTCTGGAGGAGCTCTGCAACCTTATTAGGCGTTCAAGACTTTACGGTATAATCTACACTTTCATACGAAGGGTAAGAGATTTGTATATTTTGTATATTTGGTGTTGTTTTTTTAAACTACAACTCTAGTAGTACTTTCTCATTTTATGACTAAGTAATTCTCTCTTGTCTTCCCCCTTTCAGGTGGTGAGTCTTGGAATAAAGTTATTCATTCTGATACAGGCCCGTGTACTGATCTCATCTGGTCAGCTCACCATTGGTAGCCTTGTGACATTTTTGTTGTACCAGAAGCCCATGTCATCTAATTTAAGGGTGAGCACATTTACTGCAAATGGATTACCACCTGCAAAAATTGTTCCATTGATAATTTTTTTTGTTTGTTAGTTAGCAAGATAACTCAAAACGTTATGAACGGATTTTAATGAAATTTTCAGGAAATGTTTGCTCTGAGACAAGGAAGAGCTGATTACATTTTGGAGGTGATCTGGATCACTGTCTGGATCCAGGAATTTTTTAAAGGATTCTCTATTAGTTATTACTGATGTTGTTGTAGTACTAAAAATGTCCTCCAGATGGCAGTGGAACTCCTGTTTTCTCATATAGTGGCTTTAAATGTGTGACCTGAACTGTGCTGCTTGGTGGAGGTTTGCGTTCTCTGAGTGCTTATCTAGTTTATTTATGAATTCCTTTCTTTCCTGCAGGAGATCATGTTTAGCTGTGGAGAAACAATGAGCACTGTTGGTATCATATCCAAAGTGTTCAGCTATCTTGACCGAACACCAAAGATTAAAAAGGAGGGAAACATAGCCCCTGAAAAACTGGAGGGAAGAATTGTTTTCCAAAATGTCACCTTCACTTACCCATCAGCCTCTGCGGACAAGCCAGCACTCAAGGTAAACAGTCTGATGGCCTAAGAGTAACTGTCGAGTAGTGTTTGCATCAGTCGTTATACACAAGCTACAGGTTAATTTTTTTTTTTTTTTCATTTGTTTAATTCTTGCAGTCGGTCTCTATGAAACTGCAGCCAGGGAAAATGACAGCCCTTGTGGGTCCCAATGGCAGTGGAAAATCTTCCTGTGTCCACCTCCTGAAGAGACTCTATGAGCCTCAGGAGGGACAGATTCTACTGGATGGAGAACCGCTGCAGAACTACAAACACAAGTATCTCCATCAGAAGGTACTGCTGGCTAAACAGAAAGAGGCTGAAAACTCAAATCACAGTAGTTTTGATTTGTTGTGGCTCAGATTGGATCTAATTTAGGCTCTAAAATGGATAATTTCCCTCAGAATTGTGATACTTTTACTGGCGGACTCACATTAAATCTAATCAACACGCTGTATGTTTTTATATATTTTAAACCCATTTTTCTAATGTTATAAATAGTGGAGCATCCAGTGGGCGCAGTAGATAGCATTCAGGCCTCACAGCAAGAAGGTCCTGGTTTTGATTCCAGCACCAGTCGATGGAGTGTGTAGTTTGTTTGTAGTTAGTCTGTGTGGGTTTCCTTTGGGTAATCCAGCTTCCTTCCACCACCTAAAGACATGCATTGATAGGTTAATCTAAATTGCCCTTAGGTGTGAGAGTGATTAGATGTTTGTCTATATGTTCAGCCCTGTAATGAACTGGCGACATGTCCAGGATGTACCCCACCTTCACCCATAAGTAGCTGGGATAGGCTCCCACAACCCTAGTGAGGATAAAGCAGCTTCAGATAATGAATGATTGAATAAACATATAAGAACTAGTGTGTTGACCAGTGATGATCCACAGGTTCTAGATGTGGTGGTTTTTTTTTTTTTTTTTCTGTTTTGTATTTGTGCATGTTGTACTGCATTTGTCCTGCAGTCACGTCAAGGTTCAAGGTTCTTTATTTTGTTATTTCTTGTCACAAGTACAGAAGAAATAAAATATTGTACCCCTAGTTTAA
>JAPSES010101658.1:0-19333 GCA_029822895.1 Maxillicosta whitleyi | reverse complement strand
AAATAAATGAAACTATGGATGGAAACAATATTATGAACCTTATTGTGGCACTATGTAAGAATTATGTGGTAAAAAAAAGACGTGCATGCAAGATGGTGCAGTTAAATATTACATGTGTGACTTTTTTTTTTTTTTTGGCCAGGCAGTGTATGTAAAAGAGAAAAGTGTGGTCTTGCACTTTGGTGAGGGCCATATATTTTATAATAATTGCATATTGTAATATGATAGATGTTCAAGGTCTATTGGATGCAGTGGTGGTTTGTAAAGGTCAACTGCAGTAGGATATAGATCCAAATATGGGATTTTTTTTGAAGGATGAAATTGACATTTTTGTGATTTTCTCATCAATTGAGGCTGTTTGGAACATAACCACACACGCATGCTGCATGACTGTATCCATATAGGTATATTTTGATACTGAAGAGGCATTTTGACTCTTAACAATACTGTGTTTTCATTTACGCAAACAAGATGGAAGAAGTGAAATGACAGATGAGCTAATTATGCACTGTGAAGTTTTTTTTTTTATTGCAAACTTGCACACTGTACGCTGCCATTGTTGTGTTGACGTCACATTGTATTTCACGGTGAAGTCGGGGTACTTCTATCTGACCCAACTTCAGTTTACCTCCAAATTTAGTTTTTAGATTCACTGGTCATGTAAGATTTTTAACAGCACTGACAGTGAAATCACATCCATTCCACCACAAGGAACCTCAAAACAAATGATGATGAATATAGAAACATCAGTCTATCTTTTTGGATCAAGACATGATTAAATTCCTTTGAGCGTAGCCACAAAATAGAGAATTCATTCAGCCTTGTGCCTATCATCTACCTCTGATTGTCAAGTTTTAATTATATTTAATTTTACATGGAAGTACATGAATGTGAATATAATTATTTTTACTTTACAATACAAGTGTGTTTAGTCGTATAGCTTCACATTGTACATTGACATACATAGTTCACATTGTTATTATTACATTTTTGTGGGTACTGTTCACTAAAACACACACTAGACGCTTTTCCATTGACCCTCAAGTATCGCAAATATAACATGAGAATTAAATTTTATCTAATGGAAAAGTGACAATTTCGCCGAAACTCTATTTTTCAATTAAAGGTTTTTGCACTGGCAAGAGGTGGTTTTTCGAGCATTGCGAAATTGGTATATTATACAAAACTGCAATGGAAAGACCTTTTTCCGCAAATAGTCATGTGAATAAAAAACCTCAGATGTGGACGAACATTACAACAAGAGAAGAGAGAAGGTGTGGTATGTGTGGACGCACCAGGAAACTTGAATATTTTTTTAATAATATAATATATATAAAAACTAATGAACATATCTGTAAATAAACAGCATATTTATGTTCCATATTTATGTTTATGGAATGACTTGTCATGTCATCTCATGATAATAAACAAACAAATCATCGCATTTGGGATTTTATGGAAAACCTGATATTAGACACTTCTCTTCTTTCGTCATTTAATAAATATCAGTAAAGAAAAAATGGAAAAGGGACTACTGTCTCTGAAATGACTGTCATATGGTGTATTAAAACTAATCCGTTACAGATGCTTTCAAATTGTTTTGCACTGACAAGAAATCAATAGCTGTGCTGAATTATGTAAATACAGACCACTGTGTTTAATTCCTCACAGATCAGAAATTCATCCTTCATTCGACTGAAAACCATTTAAATCTTGAAGCATGTTGCACAAAAACACACACCCATGCTTGGCGAGTTGGGTGGGGCTTCTGATTCAATTATAGAGCTATTGGGCTGCACCGCCAAAGGAGACCTGCCTGTGGTAATTGAAGGAAAGATGGATGATGTAACATTTCTATGTGGAATGAGACGTGGGACCAAAAGGTTGCAAACCTTGTTAATCAGAAAATGATAGACAAGATCTGGACAGAGTCTGGACAGCTACAGGATCATGTGGACGGGTCAAACTCCATAGGTTACGCTCACCTCAGGACTGCCATGCCTCTGAGCTCTGTGCATTCGGAATAATGCGTTTGCACGAGACCACGGCAGCTCAGAGGTTATTTTAGCAATGACTCAGTTCACCTGTCAAAGTGTATCACAGCGGGCTGAAACAGTCTACATCAGTGAACAGCCGCCGCACCACCCCGAGGAAGGAACAAGAGTTCACTGTTTATGGAGTGCTTCATGAATAGAATTAGTATAATGTGTTGTGTATATACAGCTCTGGGGAAAATTAAGATAACCGCTGTAAATTTCCAGACCCGAACACCAGTTGGAATGTGGTCAAGAGGAAGATGGATGGACAAGCAAAGCCAAGCTGCTTGTTTTACTGGGCTGAGGGTGGGATAAAGCAACCGACATGACAGTGGAAAATGAGCGGAAAGCATGTCAGGAAGCACGAGAGCTGGGTCATTCCAGTAAATACTGATAACTCCGCTCTTCAATTAAAGGTCCACTATGTAAGATTTAAGAGAATGTAAGTGTAGAAACAGATCCTATATTCCAAATTATCTTTTCATTAGTGTGTAATCACATTAACCCATAAAACCCAGTGCTTCTTTTGTGGCAGTTAGCAAATTAATTTTTCTCTATTTAACCTTTCTTAAGTAATTCATTAGTATTTATTAAAATATTATCCTCTGTATTTTGTGTTTTTTTCAGTAAAAATCATATATTTATTTAATTGATCATGTAGATGTTGATCAAATTTCAGAGTAAAGATGAAGGTTATTCTATCAGAAACAGTGTAAAACTGAAGAAAAATAACATTTTCAGCTAAATATATCAAGAACAAATTAATGAAAAGTGTCTCCATCCACTGTTATTATCAAACTCCATGGGTTTTACTGGTGAATCAATGCTGTAGAAGATGGTGTTTCTATGTTCACTAAAGAGCCTCTGAAGATCCAAATGGGTCACATCTGATGACCATGAAGTAGATGAAAAACTGTATCTTATGTTATCTTATCAATAGCTGGAATGGTGGACTTCTGCATTGGTTTTGGAAAGTGAGGTGATATGTATTCTTCAGTAAAATGTTACTTCTAGGTTTCACTAAATAAGACACGCTGAACCCCAAACATTAAATTTCATGTTAAAAGTGAACATAATGCAGTTTCATCACACTATTTGAGGACTGTTGCCATTGTAACCTGATGTCATTTCCTACCAATAAATGCCACATCATGATATATTTTATTTGGAATTGGGATGAAATATTCTGTGTAATTTTGAGGATGAATAAAATATTCACATTCAAACACTCGAACAGTAAAACAAGCATTGTTATATTTTGTAATTTTATTATTATTTCTGACAAGACTGGCAAATACGCAGGTATTGTATTTATGTTGAGTTATTTATAGACAAGCTAATAACAAGCTAAAGGCTAAACAACACAAGGTTCAAAAGAAGTGGTCTGTAAAAATGAGTACTAACATTCCAGGAAAAATAAATTTTACCAAAGAATCAAACTGGATCCAGGAGTTCAACCTCTTCATGCTAAATTAACAGGTTTGCATGTTAAAGTCTTTAGTCCTATTTATTATATCTAACAAATGTTGGTTACCGTAGTTCATTAATTGTAAAAGTGTTTCTTTTAAAAACTAATCAAATTAAATGAATTAAAAACATGGCAGAAATATCACATCAGAGCAGGGGTGTCATACTCAGGAGTCACATACAGCCTAATATGGTGGAAAGTGGGCCGGACCAGTAAAATAATATAAATAATAGGATAAAAGCTTTAGAGTAAATAAAGTAAAATTCTATAATGAAAATGTTTGCATCTACGAATTGTACTCGAATATAACATGAACAAATATGAACAGCCTGAAAATTATTTAGTAAATAAAGTCCGATGTTAACAATATTAGTTTATCATTTATACAAGTGAATCACAACTTAGAGATCACAGTGGATCTACAAATACATAAAACATTAAATAACAAAAGCTTCTTTTAAGAGATTTCAGGTTATTCACTTTTTTGTTTTTAATAAAAAAAAGACTTAAAAGTCTATAAATGTAAATATTTTGGGGTAATTAGATTTTTCTTTTTACCTAAAACAAAGATAAAAATGTACGCTTTTCATCATTTATAGGTTATTATAATAATATTTTACTGGTATGACCATCTTTAGATTGAATTGACCTAAAATGATTTTAACATCCCTGATTGTTCATATCTTCAGTGTAAATTTTACATTTCATAAATTCATCCCAGGGGCCAGATTGAACCCTTTGGGCCCCGGGTTTCACACCTGAAATATTTTAACCACAAAAGGTGCAATTTATCACTAGATACATCACCAAAATTCAGATCAAACAGTGGAATAGATAACACCAGTGCACTGAACGCTGAAGTCAAGCTAACAAATGAGTATGGGAAGAAAAGTCACAGATTGGCCCAGGCTTTATATGAGTCATGTTTATGGGCAAGTAGTGAATCAGTGACGTGTATCTGTGCATGTTCAAACATAGTGTTCCCTGCAGCAAACTGGTCACCACTGAACCGTCACCTGTAGCCTCTGAGAATGTCACAGCCCAGTGCAGTAGAAATAAATGCATCCACATTCATGTAATTCTCAAGCTGTACATAGGGACATCGTTTTTCTTATAACAAATGTAAAAACACTCATTGGTCCATTGGCTTCCTGTTCTTTTTATGGTCTAGAGATGTGGTGAGGTGCTTGAACGTCAAATGTCAAAGTTAATTCATAAAGAACCAAAAATCTACCGTTGACCATAATAATCTACTGATGTAAAATGTTTAATACCTGTTTATATACCGTTTGATCACATGTCAATGTACACTAAGATCTCCAGTTTATATATCCGTAACTGCTAACCCTAATCTCATGGTATTTGATGCGGTGTGAACATAAGCTTATAATGCCTACAATCTTTAAATGTAATTGTTCAGGCCTTGGACAAAGTTGTGTTCTGAAAATATTCACATTTTTTCAACATTAATAACATGTAAACTTACATTTAACCAGCAGCAGTAGCATTACTTCAGAGTTTTGATAGAGAAAACCACTCTGGTACCCCATGGTGTGTAAAACAGAAACTTAATAAAAATAAAATAACATAAATCATTGTATGTCTTTCCGATATGAATATTACACACTCTGTTATCGCGATATCGATATTTTTGCGATATATTGTGCAGCCCTACCAGGTGCAAGATAAAAATGTCAGTAGAGGTTATTGTAGGTCATTCATTTACCAGCAGGTAAACAAACAAAAAACCCTGTTTCATAAATGAATGATCTACTATAACTATAAGTGAAAGACACAGTCAAACTTTACCAGACTTTAAGAGAATGTCAGTAGAGGGTATAAAAAGAAAAAAGAAGTCAGCTCCAAGTAGTTATTGCCATTCTGACAATGCTTCGACCTACAAGACCGCCCTCAGTCATGTATCAAAGAGAACAAGAGGAATTTCCAATAGAAGCACTAATGAGTTCAAAGAAAAGCTGACCGGGGATGTGACGGGATATAGAGAGCATTAGAAATGGATCAGCTGCAGCGATACCACACAACTGGAGGTGGATTTGAAAAGATCCACAATTCTGTCTGTTAGGGGAGAGGATGTGGAGAGCAGCAGGACATCAAGATGGATTACAACACAATTTCCATGTAAGAATCAGAGTGAATTATATGTAGTCATGGTGACGGTGAAGGACCAGATCTAGACAAAGTGATCGAGGTTTGGTCGTGATGTAGATCAGAGAGGTCTGTTCATTGTAATTAGCAGCTCCACAGTGTTATGGTTATGATTATGGTAAGAGTATAAAGCAGGAGTGTCAAACTCATTTCAGTTCAGGGGCCAAATTCATCTAAATTTGGTCTGAAGTGGGTCGGACCACTAAGATAAGAACATAATTACAGTAGTACCCCAGGTTACGATGTCACCGAGTTACATTTTTTTCACCTTATGATGTGGGATAGGCAGTTTTTCGTCCCCGCCTTACGACATCAACAACAATTTCTCTCGCGCGGCCAAAAATTCAAATTTGGAGGTCGGTGTGCATGCATCTCTATCTGTCAGCGTCACTAAGATGCCGATATGCTATTGGCCGAAATCCCTCCCTCAATGCCCGAGAGAGATGCTGCCTCTCTCTCTCTTTATTTATCACTCGCTCATTTCAAGATCTAGTGTGCGTTACATAAAGATGTGTAGCCATGGGTCAGCTGTTCAGTGTCATCAGATATGTCCCGTTTAGACGTTCAGAGACTCCCTGATGATCTGCAACACTGATCCACCAATAAAACCCATGCAGTTTGATGAATGACAGTGGTTGTAAATTGTTTTATTGCTTGTTTTAATCTTCAATTAATTACATATTTTGCCTATAAAGTCACTTTTTCAGTTTTATCTGCACTAATATAATAACCTTTGAATTTATTCAGAGCTTTAATGAACATCTATAAGATTGGTCAATTAAATACAAGAAAATACCTGATTTTCACCGAAAAAGGCAAAATGCAGATGATAATATTATAGTAAATTGTGATAAATCAGCTAGGAGAATGTTAAATATAGAGAAACTTTATTTGGAATCACTACAAAAAGAACTTTAAGATTGAAGTCTCTGGGGGTTGTGGGGTCGGAGCCTAACCCACCTTACACCTCACACCTTAACTAAACTCTTATATCATGCATAATTAGTGTTTATATATCCATTTCTAACACTGACAATTTCCCCAAGATCTGATTTTGATTTCTTCTACTTATGATACTTTAAAGCCAACAGTCTTTTTTTTTTTTTTTTTTTGGTGTTACTGCACAAAAACTCCACAATCATTCCAGTAGTCTGAGAAGAATTAATACGACTACACTACTTCTTGACTTTGTTTATAGAAATTACACCCTGTGATACAATATTTTGGTTTGTAACAGATGTTTTCAGACACATTTGGCAGTTTTAATTAGCGGTCACTTCCAAGAATGTGTCAAATGCAACCCTTCTGCTTTACTTGCTCTGACTCACACACAGAATAACATGGCATCTTCCATAAGTGTAAAAATTTGATTTCACTTTACCAAAGCAGAGAGGACAAATCAACTCTTATATTTAGTCTATTGATTTGGACAGAGAAGTTAAAATTGCAGACGGAAGGTGTATATTTTTAATCACAGTGTTGTTTTACCTGCAGTTTTAAGTACTAATACTTAAATACTAATTTGTAATTTTATTTAAAAATCAAAGCATTTCTTCCACCACACCTTGCAGACTATGAAGGAGGCTTTGTTATCTCGTATCAATGTTTTTCCTTTAATTTGTCAGTATTTGTACCAGAGCTATATGGATTATGGTAACTATATGGTTCCATAGAGCTACATGTTCCTTTAAGAAGACGTTGACTCCCAGTGAACCAATCACACAACACCTTCAGGACCCAGCCTCCTACTGTAGTGAAGTCATGGCCGCTGTCAGTGTGTGTGTGTGTGTGTGTGTGTGTGTTTAACTTGCAAGACCACACATTGTGAACAGTGAAGGCTGCCTAGCTGAATGGAAAAATGTATCTGAGGAACAGACAGAGCTGTCAGTCAATCTGTCACCTTGCTGTGTGGACTGACATTGACGAAACACACACCTGCCTCGTGTCTGTAAACATTCATACACATTTGTACTTTTACCTTTGCAAGGACAAGCACTTGCATAACACTGTCCCTGCAGTCTGTAATGCATTAAAATCACATAATTCATTCCAGTACATTCATACACAGGCTGTTTGAGACACTATTAATCCGATAGAAACACTGATTAAGGTCCTTTTGTTACATCTTACCGACGTTTGACAATTCTTAAAAGACAAGAGACTGCAGCTTTACAGCACCATTACAGTTGTAAATACATCATAGGCCAAAATTTTCCAACATTTAGACACTCATTTTACTTCATGATTAAGTATTGTTTTTGCAAAACAATCATCAACAATAATTCTGATTCCAATTAATATTCAGTAGATGTATTCTCATACAGAACAAAAAAAAAAAAATAAAAAAAATAAAAAGTGAAATCCCATTGTTGCATTAGTGCATGAATGGTAACATAATAGAAATAAAATCCCAAAAAGTTAAATGTAGAACTATTATTATTTTCACAATGTGATGAAAGATCTGAATATTTTCACCACTGGTTTTGAAAGTGCTGCAGGAAAGAATTCATTGTCATGGTACTTTGCACCACCTTAGAAACAAATTTAACCTACTGAGATTAATGGGACATAGTACATGTTCTGGCCAGTTTGTCAACTTCTTCTATTTTTGGTCATAATTGTGTCATTTTCAAATATTTCAGCAATTTAATATTAATATTCGCCGATGTCTCCAACAATTGTGTGAATCTTAACTACTGTGACCTACAGTTTGAAGGAACCTGCAAAATAAGAAAATATGCTTTCATTTTTTTACTCATGAAAATTTTAAAGTTGAAAATTCTCTGTAAATAAATATTAGTAGAAGTGTAGCGCTATGACAGTCTCCTTGTTAGTCCTTCATTGCTCTACTTTAGATGGAGATTTACTCTTGTTTAGTATGTTTCAATGCTAAAAAGTGAGGAATTGCCCTGCACTATACTTAATTTCATTTGTGTCCCCAGATTTACAAAGAATGTTTCAGAGCACAAAGCTTTGATGGTTTTCCTGATATTTTCCTGTAATTAATGAGGAAGTATAAAGTCACCAAAAGATCTGAGTGTCGTAAACTTGGGTTTGAATTTGTAAGTCACCCCGGAGCCAAGTTATAAATTAACTACTTTAAATTATTAAAATAAAAAATATAGACTAATTATAATCCAATTAAATATGCTAACACCCTTAGGCATGTGCCTTTCACCGTCCATCTGTGCAAAAGTTCAAAACTCTGCAGCTCTTGAATAACTGACGTGTGACTGACTTTACAATAATAGCTTTAACAACAGCACCATCTGCTGGACAATCAACTCCAGCCCATTCAGAAAAGTTCGAAACACAGAATGTACTTTAATAAATTAAACCACAAAAATTCAATGTCAACATATATGGAGAGAGAAAAGGGAAGATAACTTAGTATCTGAAAAATAACTAAGGTTGTTGGGGGAAAAAATGTACTGGAGGAAAAAAGAACAATATGTGGGTTTGACATAAAAATAGTATTAAAAAGGCGCAAAAAATAATGTAAAGCACAGGTACGTCATAATTTAATCCACTAAATATTACCACAGATCATTTCATTTTTTTGGAAAATTTTACTTTTATTTTCTTGGGGGTTTTATTCTGAAAAACTATCTTACCGGAAGAGTAGATGTTGTTGCTCCTGACCGGGCGGACTTCTGGGATTTGCATGCAAGTAGACATCTGATAGTGTGGATGTAACACGGTTGTGCTCTGCGGTGTCTCCTCTGCTGCACAGAAGTAAGTTCATTTAAAGCAGTTTAATATAATGTCAGACACTGTAAATCTTTCATTTAGAGGACGTAAGTGACGTTACATAGTATTTTCTCCCTCCTGCTGTCAGACTGTAATGCTAGTAGCCACTAAACTCCAGTCACAGGTTAAGCCACAAGCTAGTTTTCTAGACTGTAAAATGTATGACTTCATACTAATTGATATAGCGATTCAATGTGACTGGGAACTAGTCGGGTTTGTAATATTGCACTTTTACGTCCGTGACCTTAGCATGACGTACACTTCAGACATAAAGCGGTGTTCATAAAAGTTGCTAACGCTAACTAGCTGACGTCAAGAGGCCAAATTAAAGTGGTAGCTACATCGTTAATAAAAGCTGTAGGTACACTTGTTTACAATCTGTTGTTTTTATCATTATTATTATTATTATTTATTAATAATAATAAATGCAATAGAACAGATCCAGTTTATATCAGTTATCACAAAATAAGAAGTTGAGATAATGAAAAATCAATGAAAACTGAGTTATATGGCACATTGCATCTTTTGTCACAGATTTGCATTTACATGTTAGTTTTCAAAATGCTGGTGATCATTTATTCTGATCGTGTTCCACCACACAGCCACAGCCTGCTCATTTGACTTTGCACTTAAGCACACTTGTAGTCCTTGTGGAACCAGCCAGGAATGTGGACATTCAAGATATGTAGGCCTAGTGAATTGGTCTTTGTACCTGGTAACCTTTATACAGAAAACGCTTCTGGAGGAAAATACATGTGATGTGTTTATTCTTGATCAGATCAGTGTTGATTTTCTACAAGGACCAACTTAAGCATGTAGCAATACATTTCACTGTTTATAATTTCTTCATGTTTGTAGAAGAGCTTTAGTTATGTAAGCGGTTTGTAAAATGTGCAACAAGTCTTTAGTGACCCTTGGCCCCACAACCCAGACCAAAGCTAATCTATTTCCACACCGACTATGGTGGAATCAGTGATTGGCCAATTCTTGTAGTCATCTCCCTGTATTCTTTGTGAAGAGACAATTAATACACTTATTTTGAGTTTTGATGTGCATATATAGAAGTCATTGTCTTGTTTCTTACAGAATCATACTGATAATAGAGGAGAATGTCGGGGACTGTGAACAATCCTTTCCAACATATAGTCGAACCTCTGGACCCCAAGAACCCGGACCATCAGTTTTATAATCTGTCCAAACTTGGAGATCCCCGATATGGTAACAACAGAAAATGGTCAAATACAGATATGAAACCTTGTCAGTATGTAAGCGTAGTTTTAGGATAAAACTTATTTGTGTTTCTTAGACCGCTTGCCATTCTCCATCCGGGTCCTTCTGGAGTCTGCTGTCAGGAACTGTGATGAGTTCCTGGTCAAGAGCTCTGACGTCGAAAGCATCCTCAACTGGAAACAGACCCAGGCTCAAACTGTGGAAGTACCATTCAGGCCAGCCCGGGTTATCCTCCAGGACTTCACGTATGTGTGCTTTATCCATTTGCATCCAAAATGTTCAAGTGTCTCATGTTTTATAGCTGAATATTTTCAAGTCAATTTACATTAAATGAAACACTAGATGTAGCTGAATCTTTCTTCTGTGAACTAATGAGTTTCAGTTGATATTGCCTAACTAATGTAACTGAATTGTCTGTCTAAACTCTTCTTGCAGTGGTGTGCCTGCTGTGGTGGATTTTGCTGCCATGCGTGATGCAGTGATGAAACTCGGAGGTGATCCAGAGAAGATTAATCCTGTCTGTCCAGCTGACCTCGTTATTGATCATTCCATTCAAGTAGACTTTAACAGGAAGTAAGAGCGCATTCATTAGACCCGTTTGACCACTGCACTGTTTATAATTAGATGCACTATTCAACATACTGACTCCCTTTTGTTTAGGTCTGATAGCCTTCAGAAAAACCAGGATTTGGAGTTTGACCGTAACAGAGAGCGATTTCAGTTTTTAAAGGTATGAGTGGTTTACATACCCAGCATGAAGGCATTATGTCTAATATATATAAGATTCAATCTTTCAGGCCAACTGTCATGTATTCTCTCTGTCTTCACTAGTGGGGTTCCAAAGCGTTCAGGAACATGCGCATCATTCCTCCTGGTTCAGGAATCGTTCACCAGGTCAACCTGGAGTATCTGGCCCGTGTGGTGTTCAAGCATGAAGGATTCTTCTACCCCGACAGCCTGGTGGGCACCGACTCCCACACCACCATGATCGATGGCCTCGGTGTCCTGGGGTGGGGTAAGCCACTGAATCTGGATCATGCAGGATTGATTAACAATCAGCTATGACAGAATACACCATTATAGAAGATTTATTTAGTTCACCCATCTGTTCTGTTTACTTTTAATAATCACCTGTTAGTTATGTGTTAACTAATGATTAAGTAACAAGTAGACTTTGAGGTTCCTGAGATGTATAGTGATAGAGATAAGCGTGGAAAAAAGAAAATAAGTAAAGATTATTTCCTAGACTGTTGTCCTTTTTCTGTTTCCTATAATACAAAAAATGTATCATACAAGCAAGTGTTTTTCCTGGCATTTGCAGCAGATAAGAAGCATAGCCTAAATCAGTTCAGAGGTGCTTGATGTTATTAAAAGCAAGTGGTGGCAGACACAAACTCCACCCCTCACATGTATTGTGGCTTATTTTTACATTACATTTAGCAGACGCCTTTAACCAAAGCGACTTACAATAGAGGACATGAAGAAAGCATAGCATTTTGGCATCAATCCAGCTGATGTCATCATGTCTATGTATGTGCTGATGTCAGCATATCAATTTCCTCTATATATGTACCAAGTTTGAAGTAAATTCTAACAAAATGGATGTTTTTATAGACATGTTGAGTCACTGGCAATCTATGAACCCTTGTTTGGTATGAATTAAACCAATAGTTTTGCTGCTGGAGTGTTAACAAACAAAGAAACAAACCAAACCAAAAACAATAGCCCTTGCCTCCCTTTCAGGGGGCGGGGTAATAAGCCAAGAAATGTGGCATCACAATGGACATACACCTGTTTCCCTAAGGATTCCAAATGAGAAAAGAAATCCAGACTTTGTGTAAATTAATTAAAAAAAAATAAAAAGAAATCACTGTCCAACCTAACTACAATAAACCAGAACCCTCCAATGTAATAAATAGTCAGATAAGATTAAGATATATTTAAACAATAAACGTCAAACTATTTATGTTTAATTAGTTAACTATGGTTTTAAAAATATACTAGAAGTTTGAAATTTTCAGTTTATATTCCGTCATCTATATATAATCTATATATTAACCATTAGTGTAACTACTAATAGCAATACAACATTGTTTATGTATTATTTTTGACATTTTAAGAATCAGAGATTTCTCATTTTCTGAGTAATAAATGTTGTGAAACCTACAGGTGTGGGTGGAATTGAGGCGGAGGCTGTCATGCTGGGGCAACCAATCAGCATGGTCCTGCCTGAGGTGGTTGGATACAAGCTGTACGGGTCACCAGACAAACTCATTACCTCCACCGACATTGTACTCACTGTTACAAAGGTAATTTGGACCAATGACTGGTGCTTTGTAGAAATTCTTTGTGGGTTTAATTTGTATAAGGCATGTTTGCACTGTGATTTTTATTTTATTTAACCTTTATTTAATCAGGAAAAAAAGTCCCATTGAGATTAAGAACCTCTTTTTCAAGGGAGTCCTAGCCAAGAGTCAGCATGAAATACAGTTACAATATATAAACATTTACAGGACAAGTCAAACTATGAAAAACAAGTGCAAGTTATTGAGTTAATTTCTAGCACTTTGAGTTTGGATGCACTTGAATGCAGGTCAAGTCATAAATATAAACTTACTTCTATCCCCCTCCTCAGCACCTCCGTCAAGTGGGAGTGGTGGGGAAGTTTGTGGAGTTCTTCGGTCCAGGTGTGGCACAGCTGTCCATAGCTGACAGAGCCACCATCGCCAACATGTGTCCAGAGTACGGAGCCACAGCAGCCTTCTTCCCCGTGGATGAGGTCAGCATTCAGTACCTCGAGCAAACTGGTGAGTGAAATAAGACGCGTAACATCAAAGTCATGTCCAAGAATTTAACACATTTTTACCGTACAGGTTTGTGTACAGAGGATTTTACACTTTTTCAACAAAAAAAAATCTTTTTCCAGATTCCACTCAAAAGTTCTACGTCTGTCTGATTATTTTCTTAACTTGTAATGTTTTGTTTTCTTCAGGACGTGAAGCAGAAAAGCTAGCCTATATCACAAAGTACCTGAAGTCAGTGTCCATGTTCAGAGACTACAATGAAGTCTCTCAGGATCCAGATTTTACTCAGGTCAGCGTTGAAACACATTTGTAGTGTTGTTCATGATTTATCAGCCTATTAAAAAGCACAAATGTAAGTTGAAATGAAGGGATACAAAGCAGACAAGCAAATACATGTATAGAAATGGATAATAGAGAACTGTTTCCTTCATGTCTCTTCTTCTTTGACAGGTTGTAGAGCTGGATCTGAGTAACGTTGTCCCCTGCTGCAGTGGTCCAAAAAGACCCCAGGACAGAATTGCAGTTTCTGAAATGAAGAAAGACTTTGAAACATGCTTAGGAGCAAAGGTGGGAAACGGACACCTGAAAATGCCAGTAGCTTTTTAGAAAGTCAAGGCACCATCTGCTGAGAATTTTGACCATGTTTGTAACTCACTTGAAAAATTTATATTTCTTTTTGTTTTTTATGTTTTTAGCAAGGTTTCAAGGGTTTCCAGGTGGCCCCAGAGCGTCACAGCACTGTGGTTCCCTTTGAATTCAATGGGAATAATTATCAGCTCAGCCACGGCTCAGTGGTGATCGCTGCTATCACCAGCTGCACCAACACCAGCAACCCATCTGTCATGCTTGGAGCTGGTGTGTATTCCTGTCCTCATGGAATATCAGGAGGCTTTAGCTGTTACATAACACTGTTATTAAAAAAAGCTTTTCTTGCAGGACTCCTGGCCAAAAAAGCGATAGAGTGTGGCCTGAATGTGAAGCCATACATAAAAACCAGTTTGTCACCGGGCAGTGGAGTGGTCACATACTACCTGAAGGAGAGTGGTGTCATGGACTACTTGTCTCAGCTTGGGTAAAGTGGCTTTATATTTGTAAATGATAATACACAAATCTTCACAAAACAGTCGAGGTTCACATAATACTTTCCCATTGATCTTCAATGAGTGGACTTCAATTCCATTTTAATTTGTAGAGCCCTATATCACAAGGTTGCCTCACAGGGTTTTGCAGAATTAGTTCGATATGAAATCAAACAACAGTCAAGTAATAGAATACATTATTTTCTCCCACCCTAAGGAAATTTCACAGTTACAGCAGAATAATGAAGTTAACAGAAAGGAAGACAGTGAGAAAAAGGACATATTTATGTTATTTACATTGCATTGCAGTATGTATTTGAGAGTTTAGTGAGTGCTGTTCTACAGTCTGATGGCTGTGGGGAGGAATGACCTGCGGAAGCGCTCCTTGCACGACGGGTGTAACATTCTTGTGTTGAAGGAGCTGCTAAAGGCCACTACAGTGTGGTGCAGGGGGTGGGAGGGGTCGTCCATGATGGACATCAGTTTAGTTAGTGTTCATCTGTCCACCACCTCCTGATGGAGTCTGGCAGGCAGCCTAGGACAGAGCCAGCTCTCTTTATCAGTTTGTTGAGTCTCTTTCTGTCTCTGTCCGTACTGCCTGCCCCCCAGCACACGATGGCAAAGTACACTGCAGAGGCCACCACAGTCATAAAATGCCCGGACCAGAGCCCTGTTCACGCCAAAGGTCCTCAGTTTCCTCAGTAAGTGGAAGCGCCTCTGGCGCTTCTTGAACAGGGCGTCTGTGTTGTGAGTCCAGATGGGAAAGGACCCGGTGCAGCAGGTAGGTGACGGCATCATCCACCCCAATGCCTGGACGGTAGGCGAACTGCAGTGGGTCCAATATGGAGCTCACCTGGGAGTGGAGAGAGTGGAGGGTGATCCTCTCCATGGATTTCATGAGGTGGGAGGTCAAGGCCACAGTTCTGTAGTGGTTTGGTTCACTGGGATGGGCGGTTTTTTTTTGTTTTTTTTTTTAAGGAACCAAAACCACACAGGAAGTCTTCAACAGGGTGGGGACTCTCTCCAGCCCGAGGCTCAGATTGAATAAGTGTCAGACCACCTCACTGAGCTGGTCCACACACACTCTGAGCAGTCTGCAGCAGAGACCATCCTGGCCTTTGTTTTTCTGAGCTCCCACCTCACTTGGTCTATACTGATGGAGAGGCTTCTGTGACAGGAGGGGGTTTGTGGAGAGATGAGTGAGGGACAGGAGTGATGGTGGTCTCAGCAGGGGAGGGTCTGGTGAGCTGGGGAGATGGAAGGAGGGACGGTGTGAACAGCTCTGAGCTGTCGATGGACCCAGCAGGGTGGAGAGGTGTGAAGAGGGGCCTGGATTGGAGGGGGCTGGAGCCAGGACAGAGTCAAAACCTATTGAAATGTAAATTCCACTGGTTTTCCCATACCTGGTCTCCATCCAGACTGTCTTTCCTCCTTTGTCCCGTGGCCTGAGATAGATTTCAAGCCCCTCCAGACGTTGTTATTCTCCAGACACTGTTCCAGTTTCCTTCTGTAGCCGTCCTTACACCTCCTGATGCTCTATTTCAGCTCCCTCTGGACCTTCCTCAGCTTTTCTTTATCCCCTGAGATGAAGGCCCTCTCGTTCAGCAGGGCCTTCAGGTCAGGGGTCACTCAGGGCTTGTTGTTGGGAAAACACCATACTGTCTTACTGTTGTACTGTAGAGGATACGGTGTTTCCCACACTGAAGTGAATGTAATGTGTGATGCAGTGGGTCAGACTGTCCATTGTCCTCCCCATGTGAGTCACAGTGTGCATCCTTGATATTTGCATACAGAGTTCTTAGACCCTCCTTTGCAAGGCAAGGAAAAAGTAAAAAAAAAAAAACAAAACAAGTGTGTGTGTGTTAAATATCGTCAATGTTGGGCGGAAACCTTTCTGTCCAAAATTGTTGTTTGGAAAAACAATATATGCTCTAAATAAATGAATAAAGTTAAGAGTGACAAGCCCGTTTCAACACTTTAAAAATATTTCCAAAATAATTTCTAGAATAATTTTATGATGCACAAAAAAGACCAAAAGTGGAATTCTGTATGTATTATACTAAGTTATACCTTTAATAAGTAAAAACTGTTGCACAAACTGCTAAAGGTATGCTTTTTATATCCCATTAGCTTTGAGGTTGTCGGCTATGGCTGCATGACCTGCATAGGAAACAGCGGACCACTCCCAGAGCCGGTGGTGGAGGCCATAACACAGGTACCAACAGACTGGTTCACACTCATTCTGCTCATCACACTTTTTGTCTCCATCTCATTCTTCTAATTATTGACACAGAGAAGTCTTCACTGTCATTTAATATACACATATAAATCCAGTGCTCTGTATGTACATACCATATACTGTGCGCTTTTCTGAGCTCATTCTTGTGATGTGCGTTTCAGGGTGATCTTGTAGCTGCAGGAATTTTGTCAGGGAACAGAAACTTTGAAGGTCGAGTCCACCCGAACACCAGAGCCAACTATCTGGCCTCGCCACCTCTGGTCATCGCTTATGCAATAGCGGGAACTGTGAGGATAGACTTTGAGACAGAGCCCATTGGTGAGTAATTGTTTTCTAGTCGTTAGAAAACCATGTGCAAGAGCAGGTTTGTTTAGGATTATTAAAGTTATTTCAAAGGATTTTATCTGTATAAGTGAATAAAACTAGAGGCATTTGGTTTGTACAGACTGTAACAGTGGATTCAGTTTCATATCATGATTTCAATGTAATTACTTTGCGACTTATGTGAGTTCAAGGCTAAATGTTGACCCCGTGGAGGTTGTTCTGTGTCGTTATGCTCATTAAAATGTCCTCTGACAAATGACTCATTTTTTCTGCAGTAGTAGCCTCGAGATTTATTTATGCTACCCAGAATTTAAAAAAAAAAAGTCTAGTGAATCATGTGAATGCGTCACCACCTGAGCATCAAAATTCTTCCACATTCATCCCCTTTTACTCTAAAATGACTTTAAGTCCTCAGGAGATGGCCTCCACTCGTCCGTTTGTGTCCTACTGCATTTACATACAGTGCTTTTATCCAAAGTGCTTCACAATTAGATTTCTTTTAAAAAACTACTCACTTAGTGTCATCTTCAACCAAACAAACACTCCTCTTACATTATTCATCTTCTTTGCTTCCTGGTAGCTATTAACTCCGAGGGAAAGAAGATCTTTCTGAGGGATATCTGGCCCACACGGGAGGAGATCCAGGCTGTGGAGAGAACATTTGTCATTCCTTCAATGTTTAAAGAAGTCTACCAGAAGATTGAGGTGGGCTCAACTTATCCATTGTTCGGTTTTATTGTTTTAACCCGTTATCCTATTTGGCACCAAACTTTTATGGTTCCAACTTACTTTGACAGCATCCAGTGCCAAATGTTGATAATTAGTAGTTATTCTCACATCTTAGTTTCAGTTTGTTTCAGACACAAACACAATAAAACATAGGGGAAAATAATAATAATAATTATGATGGAACAAGATAAACAAAAAAAATAGAAAAAAGAACAATTATTGCAACTGAAAGGGAGTAGGAAGAACCAACGCTTATCCAGTCCTACCCCTTTGATTCCAGTCCTCAGACTGTTAGTGTTTAAACACTTATACGCCTATAGAACATAAGATTATCTATAAACACACCCTTACAAACATGTACACCTATACACATACATGCTAGATACTTTATATCTACATCTGTACATAAACCCACATCCACACCTCCATGCATACACACACAGACCCTACAACAGAACCTCACAATTCAATAATGTTCACACCCTTCCTTGAGTCAGATATTGTGTAAAATAAAAAACATTTTTGTAATTTCTTTTGATTGATCTAATAATGCTTTTCACTGTCATGTTACTTTAATACCTACACGCCACAATAATGTGTCTCACCACAGTCGCAAAATGAACCAAACCTATTTTTATGTTTGTCGTGACCAACCAAAATTGTGTTTTTGTGCTTTTGCAAAGCGTTTGTTTGAAGTCGGGATCTAAGTTTACAGTCGCCTAGTTAGTAAAGTCATTTTGTTTACTTTATGTCCTCAGAGGTTACACATACAGTGGCAGGTTTAAGTGACCCAGCTGAGCACTTGCTGCTGAGACACTCAGTCATTACAAGGACACTTCAGACTCACTAGTGTAGCAACATTAATGCTACAAAAGGGTCACTCACTGTAAAATATTGCATTTACAACAATAATGAACCTATTTATAATTAACATTCATTGAGGAGGAAATGTTGGATGCGCTTATTCACAGCATGAAACAATGGAGTTGAATATTGTTTAGTTAACATACACACACAAACCTTTTGTACATCTTCATTTATAGAAACTATATCAATGCACAACGTAGAATCATAGGTTTATCGTGTTATGTTGTATGGCAGGGTGCTGAAACAGACAAGTCATGTTACTCACTGTGATAAATAGTTTAGTTCTTTTTTCCAATGTTAGGATATATTAATTAACATATCCTTTTAATGCAATTAAAGATTTGACTAATGTCTTTAAATCAGTAAGATTGTTACTGAATGTTCAGGAATGGGTATCAAAGCCAAAGCATTAGTATTGAGACATTTCTGAAGTAGAATGGCACTCAGTAGAGCGCAGACCTCTGCCAAGTGCAACCCACCCCCCCATAAATATTAGTCCGTCATTTATTTGGACAGCATTTTAAGATTCTTAAGTCCATGGACTATATGAGAAAACTTGAGTCACCATCTGGTGGACATTTGTTATTATTACCACAGCAACACCAGAATCCTTTAAAAAATTCCTGGATCCAGACAGTGAT
>JAPSES010101645.1:0-19335 GCA_029822895.1 Maxillicosta whitleyi | reverse complement strand
GATAGATAGATAGATAGATAGATAGATAGATAGATAGATAGATAGATAGATAGATTGATTGATTGATTGATTGATTAATGGATAGAAGGGCCGACTATGGCATAAAATTAGAAATTTGTTATTTATATAGAGAATTAGAAGTACAAATTATTTATTATTATTGTTATTATTATTTCAATAATATAATAATGGTGTAAAAACATGTTTACATTTTATACTTACTTTTTTTTGTGGCTTAATTCAAGTAAAAAATCTGCCAATGGAACAAGCGAAAATGATCTTGATAAGATTTTCCAGATCTATTATCTAAAAATAAGTGCTTACATCGCACTGAAAAGTTACTTTTTAGGTGATTATGTCTTATTTTAAGTGTGATGAGATATTTTTACAAGAAATGAGAAAAATACACTTGGTCAGATTTCGATTTTTTGCAGTGTAGCGCAGGTTTTTGTTGTGATAGTGATCCTTTACTGTGTTCTAGTGCACTGACAATGACTGAGGAGGGATTATTTTATGTATACTCTGTTGTTCTGTTTTGCTTTGTCTTGTTTTTCTATAGCGCTAGCTGCAATTGATATACACCCATGCTTATTTCAGATTTCTGTGCGAACCATTCAGCACTGCTCTGGTATTATACTGAGACAACATTAGTAAAAAGACCTTGATAAAAAGAAAACACAAACATGTTTAGACCTACCGGTACACCTCTGTCTCCCCTCACTCCATCAACACCAGGTTGACCACGTGCACCAGATTCACCCTGATTAAAATAAAAAGTGCACATTGAATGATGTCATTGGCATTTTTTATCTAAATCATACAGTGAATGTCTCAAGGATAGGCAATATCTGTGAACTCACTCTCTCCCCTGGAGGCCCCCTGGGTCCAGGAGGGCCCTCATCACCCTGTGTGAAAACCATAAAACCATTAAAAACATGAACAAGACACTTGTGTTTCCTCACAAACTACACGTCTTCAGTACTGGTCAAAGTGTCTCTGACGGAGACTGAGTCACAGTACCTTGGGTCCAGGTTTTCCTGGGAAACCATCTGTTCCACGTTCTCCCCTCGGTCCCTTTAGACATGATTACAGTGTCAACAAGTCAAAACATGGATCTGCTACACACGAACATTTACTAGATCCTGTAACAGCTCATATTAACATAATATTAATCAACAAATCAGTTTTCTTTGTCATATCGCCTTCCCAGATCATTACATCATACATTTTTGTTTTCTTTTTTTAGATTTTTGTTTTCTAAGTCTTGTCAAATAATACAAATAAAACTAATGAACCAATTAAACCAATTTCAACCATATTTAAACTTATTTTGTGCTTTTGTGATTAAAAACAATGCTTCATCTATCACAAATGAAAAATGTATAAAACTTATACAAGCAGCTTTTTAACTGTTTCTGAGCTACATTTATATTTTATAACTATACTTTTTATAAACTATAAATTCTAATTATTTTAGTGTGTTACTACAACTTCTGCTAAACTAAAACTACTATAAAAACACATGCAAAGCTAGAGCTGACAGACAAATCTGATAGATACAAAGCAGCACAGTTAATATTTTCACTTCACAAATACAGTATGTATATACATATATATATATATATATATTTATGTATATATGTATGCATGTATGTATGTATATATGTATGTATATAGGCTTTTACATATATTATGATGATATATAACTCAGTTACCAAGGCATGACTTATCACTTACAATATGTTTTGTGTATTGTCCTCATAAGGCTGATAAGGTCTCATAACACTAATATACCAGCAATGAAAAAAAAAAAGATGCAAAAAGGATGCAATATTAACATACATGTATTTTATACCACATGAGAGAATAGTTCATATACATTTTTTCATATATATAGAAAGATATATTTTTAATTTTCTGTTCTGCTAATAAAGTAAATACATCTCTAGTGTATTTTAACTGCTTTTATTATTTGCTACTTTGCATATACTCATATAGTATTTTGTCTCTGTGTTTTGAAACAACTAAACAGATCAGTAGTTCCATTGTCTCCAAATCCATTATCTGGTCTAGTTCTGTGAAGGTTGGGTACAGTGGCTTATTCTGAACATTTCCACCTAACACAATAAGGTTATTGTAAAGGTCATACTGACCATGGCACCATCATTTCCAGGAAGACCATCCAAGCCGTCTTTACCAGGAAGTCCCTTTGGAGATCAGTGACAAATGGTTTCCCATTAAGAGACATGAACAGAGAAACAGCAGCGCACACAGACCACTTATGACTGACTGGACCAATGACTTCAGTATGTTACACAAAATCAAGGTTGGATCTGAGAATAAAAGGCCAACTCACAGGCTTTCCAGACTCTCCAGGTTTGCCTGAAAATCCAATTTCACCAGGGAGACCCTACAGAAAAAGAAACATATTATGTTTATCAATTAGGATTTGAGTCATTTATTAAAAAAAAAAAAAATAAAATCAATATATATCAAGATTCATTCACTCACAGGAGGTCCAGTGTGTCCTTGACTTCCTGGTGGACCTGCTGGACCCTGAGGACCCTGCAAAGATGAGATAAGGTAAGGTAAAGTAAAGTAAGGTAAGGTAAGGTAAGGTAAGGTAAGGTAAGGTAAGGTAAGGTAAGGTAAGGTAAGGAAGGATAAGGAAAGGTAAGGTAAGGTAAGGTAAGGTAAGGTAAGGTAAGGTAAGATAAGATAAGATGAGATAAGATAAGGTAAGATGAGGTAAGGTAAGGTAAAATAAGATACGGTAAGGTAAGGTAAAGTAAGGTAAGATAAGATAAAATAAGGTAGGGTAAGGTAAGATATGGTAGGGTAAGATAAGATAAGATAAGGTAAGGTATAGGTAAGATAAGGTAAGGTAAGATAAGATAATTATTTAGAATATGCATTACATAGGATCTCAAATTCCTTCTGTGTTTAAATTTCAGGTGTCTATAGTGTAAACTGTGATAATACGATGTCATAATCAATTATATCACCTTATTTATTTATTTTGCCCTGAAATAATAAAGACATCATCATCCCATAATACTTTGTTTGACAAATATGCACAATAAATATTCAGATTCCACCCACATGTAACCCAATGACGCAGCAGTTCCAGTAAATAACCACTAGAGGGTGATGTGAACTCACTGTAGAAAACTGCTACAGACACAGATACTATTTGAAGACAGGTAGATTTTTACGTTGCCGCAAGGACCAATTTGCAAAATTAATTGACATAGCGTGTTGGTTTTCATTTAGGCAGTTTATTTTCAGTTTATTGAAGACACCTTTGAGAGAGCACTAATTCTGTGTTGGGCAGGAGACATCAAATATGGTACACTTAATTAAAATAACAAATGAATTCTCCTCAGTTGTCCTTGATGGGTCAGTGAAATATGAGCTCTATACATTACCAAAGGGTTATTTTAATGGAACACTTTACTTTAGGAAATCAAGGTAGTACTTACAGGAGGTCCTGGAAGGCCATCCACTCCAGGCAAACCACTTTCACCTTTCTTTCCCTGATAAAAACAAGTTAGATTAGACATTACAAAGCATCCAATGTCAAGTTAAATTGTCAAAAATATAAACCAACTGTATGATTTAATACTACAAGGTTATACCCTGAGTATTTTGGGGGGTTTTATGGGGAAGGAGTCTATTCTGTTCCAACAAAACTGACCACAGGCAGGTGGACATGCCAAATGTTTGTACGGTAAAAATAAATATAAAACAAGAGTTAGAGCCTGAAGCACCTGGACATTCAATAGTGTCATAGTATTTGCATTTCTGAGCCTATCAGGCATGTTCAGGTTACACAATAG
This sequence comes from Maxillicosta whitleyi, assembly GCA_029822895.1. NCBI lineage: Eukaryota > Metazoa > Chordata > Actinopteri > Perciformes > Neosebastidae > Maxillicosta > Maxillicosta whitleyi. The sequence goes on along the minus strand of JAPSES010101645.1, from coordinate 15,496 downwards.
ACCAGGGGTTTACAATTCTACTTGTGATTTTAGTAAAATAATATCCCATTTAACCTACAAAGTTTAAAAAAAAAAAAAAAAAGGGAAAAAGTTAAATTACATAATGAAAACGTCTATCTAAAAAACTTTGAAAAACTACAAAATGGGACTAACCTAAAATTTCTTAAGAAAACAAACAGTAATTTTGACAATGTTATGCCTCAGTTTATCATTTATGTATATTCCAACTTACAGATAACAGTGGATTTACAAACATATAAGACATTTAGTAACAGGCAGAATACTGTTAAAACTGCACTGACGCATTTAGGATATTTTACCTTGTTCTTCTAGATTCGTGTTATTCATGTTTTTTTTGTGAAAGGATATATTTTTATGTTTTTACATTAAAATTTAATTAAACAATATGAATTAAATCAATCTATCTTAGTATTTTGTTATTATTTATAGGTTGTTATGGTAGTATTTTACTAGTCGGACCCACTTGAGATCAAATTGGGCTGAATATGGGCTGAATTAAAATGAGTTTGATACCTTTGGATTGTTAATATCATCTCATTTTTACAAATTCGTCCCACAGGCTGTATGTTTGACTCACCTGCCGTATAGACTGAATACAATCAGTGGATGAAAGAAAAGTAACATCACCCACTGGTTTCTGTACTGGTGATTTGAAGCCATTTGGTTGTGACCATGTTAGTTTTTTTGAGCTGGCAGTGACCATATTTAGACAAAGGGGTGGAAATACAGGAGCCAAAGGGGTCACAGACATAAGCTAATGCTAAACATTAGCATTTTTTAAAAATGTATTTACATATTTACTTATTTTCATTACTATGATTCTATATGGCACTTTGTTCTATTATTCCTTCTTTATCACAACACTCTCTCTTTTATATTTTGTGTTCTTTTTTCCTTTAGAAGATCTGTGATCATGGGTGGGAGTGGGGCAAGGGGGGAATGAGGGGATATACTCTGTACATTTACTAATTTTGTGATCCGTATGTGTTCAACAACAACAAAAAATGTCAATAAACACATTTTTAAAAACAAACAAAAACAAAACAAAACAGTCAACTTGCATTGTGTGACAAACTAAAGTTGACGGCCTTGTTTGTGGAACGTGTCAACTTCAACTAAAGTCCAATTGTCAGTCAGGAAAAACAAAAAAAAAAAAACAAAACATTTTATTGAATAAACTAAAACTGAAAGTCTGACTCAGCAGGTGACCAGACTGTTATACAGACCTGTCAATCAAAGTCTCATTGAATCTTCTATTTGACATGAAATCGAATTATTGGGGGAAACCTTTAAAGATGGACCACAGGAAGACTTATTTAGTCAGTCCAAATACAACAAATGAGTCCTGGAAAGAAAATATTAACTTTTAATATGAATGAGACTTTTTTGGAGCATCATCTAGTGGCCATCAGTGGTATTACACACTTAGACTTACTATTAGAACAGAGGTTGATGCCCCTGGTTTGACAGTCAGTGTCATGAATACCTTTGTAGAACATAAAGTGATTGATACAAAGAGAAAAAAATACACTGGACAGAAAAACAATCTTCTTTTGATTGTTTTAATGTGAAAAGTTCTATTGAAGTGTTTTGTGAAGTTTGGAGCAAATGCACCACAATATAGTCAATTCTTTATTATGACTCTATCAGGTTCACTTAAGCAATAAAGACCTGGTAATCCATTAATAATTTACCAAACATCAGAATTTAAGTGCAAATGATTAATGATTAGTCCATTTTTGGCAATTTTTGAGGTGTTACACATAACAGAAGGCTCTATGTGTCAAACATGTTTGTGTCTGACATTACCATGTGCTTTGTCATATTGAATTTCTTGTATTCTCCTAATAAAGGCTAAAAATATTCATGAATCATCACTGAGTCATCAGTAAGTGTAGTGGATCACATGTCTGTATGCATAAAGGCTCACAAAGATGAAAATGTCACAGTAAAACACCTTGTAAAGCTATAAATAAACAAGATATTTCACATTTTATAGCATTTGTTTGTGAGACATCAATGTTACATTCATCTGCGGTTAATAAGTGGGGCAGTCTATTTCATGTAACACGTGATTTATTTAAATCATGCTGTTCTGTATTTATTCTTACTATTTTGTGTGTGTGAGTATGTTCACACTGTCACTCATGGCAAAAAACAGTGTAGTGTAAATACCCACATGTGCACTCAAAATGGTCACCCTTAACAATCACCATCTTGGCAAAGCAGTGGAAGGGGAGGGGGCAGAAATGACAGTGGAAAAAGCTGTGATCATGGTGTAAAATCACAGTTATTAAAAAATCTTTCCATACAAGTTTACAAGTTTAATGGCTGTTATGCTGACGGGCGATTATGAGCCACTAATTAACCATTATAAATACAGAAGAAGAACGCTGCATATGTATTTCTGGTTCCATTAAGTGCCAGTGTGATTTGAGACAACACTAATTTGTCGATATATGCACAGTACACAGGCAAGTACACCATATGTACTGAATACTGCATGTTCGTTTAGTGATAGGAAGTACTCGATTTGGCTTTAACTCTTTAAAACCTGACGTGTCACCGCTGACACACCCTGTTCATATACATTTTGGATGGCTGTAACTGTTTCACTGTTTGTGCAATTGGAAAAATTCCAACAATTTCTGAAACCTGAGATATTGTGCTTTATATGTTTTATTGTGTCATTATGGTAATTTTCAATCATGCCTGTACTAGAGACTGGAGATGAAGCCGTTTTAGCAGTATTAAAATGTAGTAAATTGTAAGATTGCTAGATTTTGAGAGATATGGAAAAACAATTACTCTTACTTAGTTAATCAAAATATGGAGAAAAAAAAGGCCAGGGTTAAGTGATTTGTAATCAATTACTATATATTATCCTATTTTTTAAATTTTCCACTGAAAATGATGTACTTTCCCTATATTTAATTTAAAAGCTTATGAAAACTTAAAGTAAATTCAAAAGATATTATATAAAAACAGAGAAAACTGAAGAAAATGTGATTTTTTCATTAAAATCCACCATTAACTGATAATCTCCATCCACTATCATTGATCCAACTGCATGGATTTTACTGATGAATCAATGTTGTAGAGGATGACGGTGTTTCCACATTCACTACGGAGCCTCTGAACTTCCATGAAAAGATGACAAACTGCATTTTACATGAATTATTTACATGGATTGACAGGATTAGTGGATCCACAGATATTAAACATTTACATCATAGTGTAATGGATGTTTTATGGGTTCATATATTGAAAGTTCCTGCATCTATTTTCCTTAATACGTTGCTGAAGTCATTATGTGCGGCCCCTTAAGACTGTCCACATTCCACCGTAGATAGCGAGCCGTCAGCTGTCATATCAGGATGAAGCTGAACAGACAGACCTGGCGCTGGTGACACAGGCCACTGATTAGAGCTTTACTGCAGTGGAGGTGAGAGTAGCTCATCTATACTGTGGCAACTGAACCATACAGACCCTATCAGCTCTGGCAGGAGTGGAGACCACCTTATTATCACAGCTCTCAGCCTACCTTTACCCCCTCCCCAACACCACCCCCACTCTCCAGCAGAGGGATAACAGCCCTAAACCTCCAGAAAATAGGTCAACCTCCTCATCATCTGCCTGTCTTTTTTTTTAGGGCTCTCTTGGAAAACATCCCATAAAATGCTTCGAAGGACCTGCAATGAGTTTGGCAAATAACACAAAGAGGCAGAGGCAGAGTTTTGTAGATATTATGGAATCTGAGTACAATATAATCGCTTTATACATATTAATAAACTATAAATCCCTACATCTCACAGGAGCTTGTCTGGCGGAGGACGTCCTGGTGCTACAGTCTTTCATTCGTGGCCAGAAGGGGTCTAGCTTGACTCCGCTGCCCAGATGAGCAGCTGCAAATGTTGATTCGAACATACTGCTGATGAGAAGTTAATTGCTCCCAGCAGAGAAGGGGAAGGGGAAGTCACTATCTTTGCTAACGTTTTGGAAGAACAAATTATGTAGAACTACTGCGTCTGCTTTAATTACACGCTGGTGTGTGACGGAGCTAGTGCGGAGAGAGACAACAGACAGTTTTCAATGAACTCCACATTACTGATAATATTGTCATCAGATCCCATTAGCATAAGGAACAAATACAAATGTGCTCGATTCGAAATAATCCCCTCGGAATGAAGTAAAGAGTCATTTGTATCTTTAGTTTTCCTTGGTCGTTTTCCCACAAGCGCCTTTTTGGCAAAAACAAGTCTGATCTATATTTATGTACTGAAGCAGTGAACAAAAACACAGAACACCCACAGTGAACTTACAAAGGTTATTACACAATTTTCACTTAATTTATTGCAATTTCAAGCACATTAATATTTTATGTTGGAGTTAATGAGAAATGTTACAGTGTATCTGTGCTAATGATTGGAACTAATGTTACACACTACATACTATACGCTTTTTTTTTTTTTTTTTGCACAGAGGTACTAATAGGAGGTAGTCCGCCCAGACGCTCCTAATACATGGGAATACATTACATAATTAAGGCTTCAGTATCAGATTTGTGCACCTAAGAGCTAGTCGTGTAACTGACATTAGATAACTCTGTTTTGAAGGAAGGTCGTGTTACATACGGTAGAGGAATAAAAGAAAGATAATCAAGAACTAAGGGGCAAGTCCAACAATTTTCATGGTAAAATTGATAAATTGATTAATAAAATGTATCAGCTGTTATCATGACCAAGACATGTGTCAGCTTATGGAGATAATGTCAATAAAACTACAGTATCGCAGCATAAAACAGATTCTGATACAAACTCCACATCAGCACACAAGCACGTGCAAATGTTACACAATGAAACCTAAACGGATGTATGTGCAGTAGTTCTACTTTAAAATAAATAAATAATAATAATTTAAAATAAAATTGATAAAACGTAAAAACTGTGTTAACAGATCAATAATGTAAACTATCAGCTGATACAGTGACAAATGTGAAGACTGCAGTTGGACTTAAAATAACAATCTATATGCTTTTTATTTGAAGAAGAAAACTTGATAATACCATAATACTGATGTGTGTAAACAATGAAGTTCTAGGGCGCAGTGGAAGGTGGGATGTAGGGGAAGGGGGTGATGGGACTGGGGGTATAAGGATGCATATCATAAGCTTTTATAACCACAACTGGCTTGAAACCAAAACTGAAACTTAGCTTTGGACGTCCGACGCACAAAATACACAATTACACAAACTTTTCACAACATTTAACCTATGTCCCCTGGAAATGCTGAGGCCCATGAATTTGTCATGTTTCCCCCCTCCCCTCCCCCCCTTTACAGTGGCCCAGATGAGCTTTATACTTTATTTAGTGAGTGATACAGTCTGTGAATATGTAGTGTTGATTTGCTGGTGGATTTGGTAGCCCAGTATGTGCTCAGGTAAAAACATTTATTCCTATTGTTGATTATATGGAATATCAATAAAACAACAACCCCTTAAATTCACTTACATTCCCCTGGTATGTACATAGTTATTTTGCATTTCTAATCAAGTTGGCAGTGGTTACAGTGTTTTGGACAAGATTCATATGATTCTTACCCTTTGGCCAAACTCTCCAGGCTCTCCAGGTAAGCCTTGTACTCCTGGAGGACCCTAAGGAACACAAACACAAAGTCCAGAGAACACTACTGGAATTTTTATGAACTCTTCAGACGAACATGCATGAACAGGTGGCTGTTCCACAACATCAGCTTCTCTGAATCAACCAGGAAGAGGAACCATGCAAGAGGGAAGTAATAAATCAGTATCCTTACAGGAGGCCCCGGGGGACCATCAGCCCCTGGAGGCCCAGGAAGTCCAGCATTTCCCTGAAACAAGTCAACAAAAAACACTTAGATTATGAACTCAACCTCCTATCTGCGTCAGTAAATGACTTAGGCATCACACTATGAATTCAATTACTGTGACATGACAGGTGTAATACACTTTACATTAATTCAGGTAATGAATCTGTTCATTTCCGTCCACAAATCATTTACACTGAAAATGGTTTCTCATTAATGGTTCCGTTAAATCATCATTCAAAAGGAAATTACAGTACACAGCTGCAAAATTAGGCAGGGTTAAACTTTGTCATTTTTATGTCAACCACATGAGTTTTAATGCTGTAATTTGTATTACATTAATAGTCATAATGGTGTGTACATTAATTAATTTTAGCAGGGAATCATAGTAGAATTTGGGGCATTTCTGTAAATCTAATACAATAAATATGAAAGCATGTTGTTAAATTAGGAAAAGGAGAAATCATATAATAGCATGAATAATGTATTATAATTAGGTATTTACACATTATAATAAGATATATTCCTGCCTTGGTAACATATTTTCCCCATAAAACAAGTCATTGTCACATCTTATATCATATCAAAGAGTATTTTTATGTTCCAAAAATCATTTATGTCATTATAACCAGAAAATATATTGTTTTAAAATCAATATAAATATATTTTGCTATATAGTGAAACAATATCTTGTTGTAAGAGCCAATTTTTCATCCATTTGTTCTTTTTTTCCTTAAAAGTCACTCACCTTATCTCCTCTTAAACCTTCCATTCGAACCTTGAAGTAAAAGAAAAGATGCATTTACATTTTATTGCCATATTCGACGATACATTATTATACATTATTGTAGTATTATAAGTGATGGAGTATTGTGCGTCTGCATCAATTAAACAGTTTAAAAAAAAGTTTGATGCTAGCTATCTTAGCATGCTAATTTAGATCAGATAAACAGTTCCTACTTCATCTGTTGAACTGGACATTTACGAATTATGGCTTTTATCACATTTTATATTTAATTTGTCACTTTTGTTCCTATTTCTACTGCTCAGTTCACTGCAAGTTAAATAAATAAGTGATTTATGTCAATACACGCCGATGAGCACAGAAATTACATCAACAGCAGTTTAATTGGTTACTGTATTATTTTCTTCATCTTTGTACGTCTCCTATATGTGTCCCTCCTGGGTTGAGATCACAGGTGTCACAAGTTCCATTCATTCCTCAGGTAGAAGTACAGATACTAGGGTTTAAAAAGACTTCTGTAGAAGTTGAAGTATCAACTCAAGCCAAAGTGTAAAATACTGGTTTCACAACTAAAGTATAAAAGTAAATGTAAGAGGACAAAAGCCTAGTCCACACCACACTCAGAATGGTACATGTTTATACTTCTCATCCAACTACGGTTAAATTCATTCCATGTGGACGGTGCAGTTTATCTGGATAGTCATTTTTAATTTGAACGCTGACAAAGCGAATGAACACAAGCCAAAATGAGACTGGAAGAACAAAGGAATTTTTAAAACTCAAGGAGTAAAAAGTACAGATAATTGCCTCATTTGCACTGACAGAAAAACAATAAAAACACCTAATTTTTGAAAATGAACATATAGCTTCAAAACGCTATATGTCTTTCTCTATCAATATCACTGAAATCTATGTTATAATGTGTAAAATTATCATGGAAATAGCAGTCAACATTAACCCAGTTCCAATTTTCCTGATGCTATCTTAAAATCAGATTGTAAAAAATAAAATAAAAACAAATTAATTAAAAGGCTTTTATAGTTTTAGAAAAGAGCTCTTCATATATAAACTTATATTTTTAACCTATATTTTTAATAGACCAGTTATCTGTACACAACTACCCAGTTATTCATATTTATCTGAACTATTTTCAACCCATTGTTGTCCACTAGTTCAGTTTGGGTTTATGTTAAAACAATATATCGTGAGCAAAGAAAAACTGAAGCCAAATTCCTTGTATGTGTTCGCATAAATCCCTGTTTTGTTTTGTTTTTTTCATATTCAGTTGAGAATCCACAATCAGAAATTTGAAAAAAAAGAGTTATTTCATTATTCACGTACAAATTAAAAAAAAAAAAGTATTTTGTTTTTAATTCTTTCAATTGTACGCACAAATCTCAGGTTTCATGTTGACACTTCCGATATCCGATTTGATGTGATCTGACTTCTTCATGTGTTGAGCTGAACAATCGTGGGTCTGTTAGTAATCTGTCTAATGCATTCTGTGGTAATGGACAATTTTGGGTTATTCAGCAGCAACAAACCTGCTACTCCCAATGAGGATGACATGACAACTGAAAAAATCATCAGGATCTTCCAGATATTGCTGTTTTGTCTAACACAGTGCTGCCATGGCAACCAAACACAGTAAAAGTCACACGAAGAAGACAGTTACTCCTGGGTCATACCAAATTGGATATCAAAAACCTCAACATGTAACCCCACATTTGATCCATTTGTTTATTTCCAAATTTGAATTTGTGCGTACAATCGAAAGAATGACAACATAATTTGATTTATACGTGAATAATGAAATAACAAGTCATTTTTTTCATTTTCAGATGGATTCTCAATTGAATATGAAAAGAACGAATGATCCACAGATTAACATACTTGGCCAATAAAGCTGATTCTGATTCTGACAATGTAAGGAGTAGAAGTAAAAATTTATCTAAAAAGTGATTACTCCAGTAAAGGATAGATAACCAAAATTTCTACTTAAGTAAGGTAAGGAAGTATTTGTACTTTGTTTCTTGACACCTCTGGTTGTAAAATACTACAGAAAACTGGGACCTTGTTAAAGAAATAATTAAACAAGCTTTCTGTTTTTGACTGTTTAGATCTGGAAATGAGTTTTACTGCACCGTGACCTCAAATTTAACAGGCCGATGAACACACTACTGCTATTGGCACACACTTCAACACAGTAGGTACGACTGAATCAATCACAACTATATAGAAATACAGTATGACCAATCACAGGAGAGTAAAGGTCGGCGCCAGTCGATTAACACTTGCACCAACCATGGGAAAAAGCAACAACTATCCAGGTCAGATTCACACCAGGGACGCTGCAGTTTCCAAACACTGATATTTATTCAAGATGACTGGTACTGGAGTGATTTATGTTCAGTGAAAGGAAAATAGCAATTCTGTTATTTCTTCCCTTAAATTTCTGTAGTAGCCCTCCCGGTTTTTAAAAATTAATTCATCCATTCATTGATTTATGTATTTACTTTTCCTTAGTTCCTTTCCTTCCTTCCTTTCCTTCTTTATTTGCTTTGAAAACTAATGGCCATTGATATTTCTCTTTTTAAGAACCGCAACATTATCAATTTCTATCAATACCTTTTATATGTTGTTATTTTGTTTGTAGTCATTATGATTTTTGTTAATATCATCATCATTATTATTATTATTATTATCAATGTTGTTAATTTTAAATGATACTTTTCTTTTTTCTTGTTACCTTCTTGACAAACTTGTCGAAACTGTCAAGCAGGTTACATCTAAAAACTATACCTTGTCTGAACAAAAAATATTTATATTAGCAGAAGACAAAATGAACATGATTACCTTGATTGTGATTTTATTTAATTATAATTTTTTTGTTGTCTTTTCTTTCATTTTCTCTCTCTCGCACACATAATGTATGCATGTAAATAGCATCTGTTTTTGTTTTGCCTTATTTGTTGACACATCTTTCACATGTTTTGTTATGTCCTGCCTCAGTTAACAAAGAAAACACATCTGTAGTGCATGTTCAGACTTTAATTAAAGGATTTTGTCTACAAATAGAACATCTTTCAACCTATTTCTCACTAGTCTGTCGTGGAAATTAACTCTTCAGTCATTATTTACGGTACTTACCACATCCCCAGGTAATCCGGGAACGCCTTGCTCGCCCTGTGACACAGTTCACACAACAAGGGAAAAAAAAAACAACAACCCATCATTAGAATCAACAGCTAGAGTAAAGCTCCTGGGGTAACTATGGTAATGATACAGCAACAACCATAATTTATGAGATGACGTGTGTTTTATTGTGGGCCTAAAGGAAAGTGAAACTTGTGGGTGCAGCACTAAGTTATTTGTGTGTGCGTGCATCGTTCCACATGCAAACGGGTGTGGTATGAGCATGTGTGCACCGCTGGAAGAAGCATCAAAGAAGTAATTACAGACAGACAAATGAAGTCTGCGTTTTATTTTCTCAGACAAATGAGCGACTGTGACGGCAGATGGAGCAGACTGCGGAATGTCTGGAGCGAACAGTCAGTAGCTTGGGAAAGCGATGACATGCCTTTAAGTTGATTTATATCAGCAGAGTTTAATAACATCGCACTTAGAGCGACGTCATCTGTGAATTGTTTCTAATCAAATGAGCAGCGGGGTGTTTTACGTACCTTGTTGCCCTTAATTCCGTTGGGTCCGGGTGCACCAACCAGTCCTCGCGAGCCCTAATTAAACATCAGACAAAAGCTTCGTTAATATATAAACGTGTCAAAATGTAATATTTGAGTTCTGTGTGTGGATGCGGAGGTTTACTTCTTTCCCAGGTGCACCAGGAGGACCAGGTAATCCATCCACACCCGCCAAACCCTAAAGTTGGAATAATCATACAAGAAAACATTAAAAAAAAAACATGTCATATACAACAAAAAAATGTGAAAAATTAAAAAAAGCGGAAGGTGTGAACAGCTGTGGATTGCATTCTGTGGTTCTGTTGTCATTAGATGTTTCATTATACAGATGTGATTAATCCATTAGCTGCTACTGAGTTGGAAAATAACTAATTCCTGCTTCTTTTTCTCCTCTTTGCTTCCAACAGGATATTAGTTAGTAAGTAGTAGTAGAAGTAATCTATTCATCCATTTAACGGAACATAATGCTTACATACATATAGTCTGGATTTCTATATTAAACATGGGGGGAAAGGTGTCGGCTGAACCAACAGCTTATTTATACCTAACCTATTTACAAAAAGGAAATATGCAGAAACAAAAAAGAAAAACAAGATGGTGCAGCTTTAAAAAGTCCACATTTCTATACCAGACATTTTTTTCCCCGCTAGTATTGATTGACCGGGCAGTGACACATTCGCATGTTGATTTGATCTGACGCCCTTCCTGACACAACCCTCTGTATTTGGGACGGGCACAATGAGAAACTGCCCCCTTGTGGCTACAGGTATAGGGATGTATAGTGTAAAGGACCTTTTCCCTTTTCCCAGGGTTCTACTTTTGTGAAACAAAAAGTAATTGAATGTATGTAACTGTTGTTGATACTGTGAATAAATAAAAATTATGTTTACGAAAAAAAAAAAAAAAGCTTCTCCATGTACTGTCATTGATCTAACTCTATGGGTTTTACTGGTGAATCAATGTTGTAGAAGATGACAGTGTTTCCACATTCAAACAGAGCCTCTGAACGTCCATATCTGATGACCATGAAAAGATGACAAAATATATTTTACATCAATTATTTACATGTATTGATAAGATTAGTGGATCAACGGGTAAACAGTTTAGATCAGTAGATGGTTTTGATTAATGGTGGTTGTTTGGGTCTTTATGGGTTACTGTCTTCTGTGTATGATTTGTAATTCACAAATTCATCCTGTGGGCCAGATTTTAAGGCCATTTCTGGCCTGTGGGCCATATGTTTGAGATCCACCCCTAAATATATACCAAGACTACAGAGGAAAAAAAGAAAAAAAAACACATTCATCGACTGAAAATTTAACAAATCCTCCTAATCCTACTGAACTCCTTGAACTAAAAATGAACAGAAGTAACTGAAAAATGCCAGAGGACATTAACGTACAGCTCAAAACACATGCCTACTGTTCAGTCTACCCCCTCTATGCAGCCCTTTCACTTTATCACCTCACACAGGGGAAGTGCTTTTCCAGTGTTCACCCACAGGAAACTACTCACTGACGCAGCCAGTGATGGACAGACGGCTCTGAACCTGTTAAAGCACTGACATCAGCAGCTTTCAATGGAGTTCAGTGTCCCCCTGAACCTGCCCCATATGGTGAACTCATCAATGTAACGATGGTGTTTACAGCACAACACCAACCACACGTTAACCCATAAAGACCCAAACAGCCACCGGCGACCAAAAGCATCTACTGAGAGAAACTGTTTAATACCTGTTCATCCACTAATTCTATCAATACATGTAACTATTTGGTGTAAAATACAGTTTTTCATCTTTTCATGGTCATCAGATATGACCCCTTTGGATGTTCAGAGGCTCCGTAGTTACCATGGAAACACTGTCATCTTCTACACCAGTAAAACCCATGGAGTTGGATCAATGACAGTAGATGGAAACACGTTTTCAGGGTCAGTTATTGATATATTTTCTGAAAAAGTCATTTTTTTCTGCTTTTTTCTGTAGCTTTTATGAACATCTACATGATCTGTAAGTTAAATATAGGAAAATACATCATTTTCATTAAAAAAAAAATGCAAGATGGGTACTTCTATGAATCTGGTGTCTGAGAGGCTAAAACTTCAACCCAGATGCAGACTACTGTTATGAAGCACGTTTGGAGGCACTTTGGGTGTATTTTAAAAATAAATATTTACTGAGATGAAAGAGAAACTATTTTTCAAATAAAACACATCTTTATATTATTTTATACCGAAATCCGCGTGTAACATGGTGAAAAGGAGATGCAAATACAGGCTTTTTTTTACAGGTACATTTTGGAAATTTAACTAATTACACAAGGCAGAGTGTTTCACAAAACTGACCGCTGTTGTAAAATTATTCACCATTTATATGTGTTTAAATGGACAGGTTCTGTGTGTAACACCAGTGGACAAGAATGGTTACATACGAAACCTGGAATGAGACTGCTGATTTGTGAAAAACCTTCATGCCTGAATTAGAAAAACCATTATGATCATCACATTTAATACAGTGTCTGTATTTATAGCGACATATAAAGCCATTTCAAGCCATATTTTTCAGATCAAATACACTGACACCTAGGTAACATTTTCTGTCTCAGTTTTGGTCCTATTTTTGGCCCTGATATTTGATTAAATATTCATTCATTTTGGGATGGATCAGAGCAAGAGTATAATTTTTTAAAACTTTATTTATCTGAGGTCATCATGGGGGGTAAATGTCTAAATTTCTCTTTTATTATTGGGTCTAAAAGAGCTGGTAAAGTGGCAGACACTAAAATGAATCCAGTTTTATAGAAGCACCCAAATAATGATAAAATTATAATAAATTGAGAAAAACACTTAAGAAAGGTTAAATCTAGAAATAAGGGAAGTGCCACATTTGTATTTCTGGGTCTTTATGGGTTAAAAACCATCTCAGAATGATATAAAAGCTAAGTGTTTCTACTGTTATACTTTCCTGACATGGTTACTTGATCTTTTGCTTGAAGAAAACGGAAGAATATGATGTTACAGGCAAACTATTGTTCATGGAGAGAGATAACTTTCAGTGATTTATAAGCAGTCTGAATTTTATTCTAGTATCATTCTCACGGTACAGGGATGGCGGAAAGTTCACACATCAACAAAGCTTCAGCAGGTCTGAAAGAGCTGCATTATGGCCAAACGCCCCCACATAATCCCAGACAGGAAGTGTGGAGAGTGAATCAAGGAAGCCACATCTGTTTGCGCAATTACACCCCTCAGTTTTCAGTTCCACAGAGAAGAATGATCTCTTTCAGAGAATTAGGTATGTCTGTTGTAAGGATTTGCACTTTGAACTCTACTCTGTACAGGTTCAACCGAACATCTTTACTTCAAATCCAACATTACACAGTAAAAACAAGGGCCAACAAGTCAACTGTCTCACAGCAGGAGCTAACACCTGCCATAAAACTGCAAAATGTCAGTTTACCATCATAAACACTGTTGTGTCGCTGCATGCTGTGAGATTTTGTACATATAAGAGGTTATTTTGTTATTTCTATTTTGTTTGCACTTTTTATGGTGCTTTTATTCTGCCCTACTTACTTTTTAAATAGTTTATCCTTTTATTTTCTACGCCACAAAACAGAGATCTGGGTAACTATAGATATCATGTACCATTGAGTGAACGTAAATAAAGCTGAGTCTGAAATTAAATATATATATATGGATATGATCAGACATCAAAAATAAATACCCCTAGTACTGGTAATTACGTGCAAATAATTATACATATTTAGCTGACCTGGGCTCCTGGAGTTCCTTTTTCACCTTTGGCACCATCTTCACCCTAGTACAAAACAAAACATCATATTCTATCATAAGGTACCATCAACAAAATCAAAATCATGTCATTTCGTCAACTTTGTAAAATCATACAATACTTTTTTGTATGTAGATGTTGTTTCTTTAGTAAATTAACAATTCAAAAAAAGCAAAATGAGAAAAAAAAAAACCCAACTCCATATACTTATAAACTACATACAGTAGTGGAAAAAATTATTAGACCATCAAAACTCATCAAAAACAATGGTTATGCAAACAAGTCCTAACTCCTGCATGTATCATGTGAAATAAACAGGCAGAAAAGAAAACACGGAATGTCTAAAAGCACTGTTTTTGTCAGTACAATGACAGATATTGATGTAAGAACTGAAGTGATTTTGGTTTTTACCAAGAAAATGTGGAAAATGGATAGATATCAGCTCTGAAATTAAACTATTATGAGCTATTTTTGTTTCTATCATTATATTTGTCCAAACAAATGTACCTTTAGTTGAACCAGGCATTAAAATGAACAAGAAACTGAAGAAAACAAGGGTGGTCTAATATTTTTTTCCATGACTGTATACATAAGGGCACATATCAACTTCTGTACAGTTTAGTACAGTTGGGATATCAGTAAATACAACTTTGTAATCATAAATATTTGATGCAGTGCTTTCAGTTTATACTCACATTGACGCCTCTCGGTCCCGGCGAACCAGGGATTCCTGCATCACCTTGAATTCCCTGCAGAACATAAATACAACACTATTGTATTTGCTGAAAATGATGTGGTCAAACTTGAAAGTTGTGTTACTGATTCAGCACTTTGGTGTGGGCCAACTGGGAACTGCTGAGTCAGAACTGAATCAATTTAAGAAACTTGAGTGACCGACCAAGGACCATGACATCCAGAAAGAGACACAGCAGCTGTCTGTGGTCGACCCCCCCATGGGCAGACCTTCAACTTTGACTTCTGACCACGCTTTCATTTTTGTCTCTGGCTAAAAAGAAATGTTCCCTCTAATGTTCTAATGTTGGCAGCTGGTTTTCTCTTATTAGTACTGTGGTCTCCAAAATTAAACTTGTTCTATTTGTTGCAGACATGTTGACAATAATTATGATTTTTTTTTTTTACTAGCCATTATAACAATTACTATGTTAACCCTTTATCAGGAGAGTGACTAGTTTTGGTCATCTCTGCATACATTACAAGACAGCTACAGTTCCAGTGAGAACAGTGAGTCAACAATCCCAGGTCCAATGTGGTCTAGAGGATCTGTAAGGTCCACCTGTACATGAATTACTATGTTTGATACCATGAAGTAATGGTACTAATGTAATGATGAAGTAATGGTACTAATGTAAGGAATGATGAAGTAATGGTACTAAT
>JAPSES010101599.1:0-19344 GCA_029822895.1 Maxillicosta whitleyi | reverse complement strand
TAGCTGAAGGTCTACTGAAAAAGTAGTATGTGAACGGATTTGATGCATCTTCAATAGTTATGGAGCTAGATCCTGAAAAAAAACACCATTACGGAAATGTCGATTTTCGCAAATGACTATTCAACAAATAACGATATCAGTGTAATTCTAATTGCAAAGGGTATGTTTCCAGTGTCAAGAATCCAATAAAATAGATTTTAAAAAAAAACAAACAAACGTGGGAGTAATATTGCGGGGTGTCAGTCACAATATCTGGGGAAACTGTGCTGCTTGGCGGAGGTTTGCACTCTCTTATAGTTATACACTTCAGTTCTTACAGTTGCTGTACATCAAATAAAGGCTGAAAACTCTGCGTCCTTGGTAAAGGCAGCGACAGCCCAAACTCCAATCACATAAGTCTAATTCACACCCACAGGTGACATAAAATGTCAATATTAAGTGTTCTTGTCTTGTACATTATTGCTTCATTTAGAACAAAGACACCCACCTCTATCACGTCTTGTATCCACGGTCTTTGTCAGCTGCTTAATGCTATTAATTTAACTGGCACCATTACATTTTTTTTTTTGGTTCAATTCCTGCCCGGATGCTGTTAATGGCCTTTGGAGAACAAAACAATACACAGCCTACAAAAAAATGCGTAGTCCACAAAAGGAAAAAGTGAATATAAAACAGTTTTCCTTTCGATAATTCTGCAGTGACTTATATTTTTCAGCTACAACTAGATCCTTATCCCTAATTGATGCACTGAGTAGCTCCTTAAAAAAAAAAAAACACCAGTTTGTTAAGGAGTGGAAGGGTTAGACTGTTTCAATGGAAAAAGGTCATGTGGTGTGATAAGTCCATAGTATGCATCAGGGTGAGAAGAACAGCAGATGAAGTGATTACCCATCATACCTAGTGCCTACAGCACAAACCAATGGGGTCAGTGCTATGATCTGGGGCTGGTTCAGCTGGTCCGGTCTTGGTTCAGTCATGTCCAAAGCATGAATAACCTGAATAATCAGGTCTAAATATCAGTCTTTTTTTTTCTTTGTTGATGACACATTCGTATTCCAAGGTGACCAACAATATGCATTCCTCTGGCTCAAATTGTGAAAGTAGTTCAGGGAGCATGAGAGGTATCATTTTCCCAGATGGATTGGCCAGACCTGAACCCTATTTAGAATCTTTATATACAGTGTTCTGACTGTCAATCATCAATACAAAACCTTGGTGATAATTAAATGAATACATAATGCAATTCTGGACAGCGTTAAATTAATTGTGACACTGTATAAACAATGTATGGAAATATGTCCCATAATTAAAGCTAAGGCAGTCTAATCAAATAGCCCCTTTATTTTGGACTGGTAGTGTCGTTCTAAACAATCTCCATATGAATAAATGCATAGTTTCTTCCTGTTTTAATGAGGGGTTTTTTTCCAAAAGAAAATGCAGTTTCAAGAAATTTCTGTCTTTTCCATCACTTGCCAGTCACTTTGTTGTCATTCATTTAAACCTGGCACGTACTGTAGCTTAATGTCAGCACTGTGACACAGAAGATAACATTTGGAGCGTGAATGTCTACGAATAGGCAGATTGCGGAGCGATATCTTCAGTCTGGTATTTGGGATTCAGGCTGTGCACTTTAATACCCCCATGTCATTCAGGTTTAGCAATATCTGCTATTTGAGGATTAACACCTCCTGACAACTGCAAACATTGTGTTTTCTCATCTTTAACAGATCACACAGGGAATACCAATAAGCTTTGTTCCACTATCTAGAGAATGGATTTTGTGAGGATGAGATATTATGTCCTGCTGGCTATGTGCCCATATCGTGTTACGCTTGTTTCTGTCACCTCTGAGAGATCCTGACTGACCTTCTGAAACAGGCTAGAAGTTACCAAAGGAAACTAATTTTAATCACTTACAAAGCAACAAGAAAAGCTGCCCTCTGAATGGCCAAATATACTGTTTACCTCCTCATTTATAGTTTGATGGGTGACAGAGGATGTTGCACATAATTAAAGATATGGACTGTTGAGAATTTATTTTTTAGATAATTTATATAGAACAGATGTTTAAAAGAATAGTTAATAAGTTTATAGAATATGTTAATTAAAAAAGAAACTGTATGTCATTTTGATGTGGGATATACAGGAAACAGACTTCATTACCCATGAGGTATTGTGTGTGTTACATCACATACGCAAGGTTGTTTGAGTCAGGCATTTTTTTCTTGCTTTTCTGTTGATAGATGTAGGCAATTCACGCAGAAATCGCGCTGTAAATATTTTATGTTTTTACTTCAGTAAACCTTTGAAACCGAAACAACGTCTCTCTCTTCATTACTTAGTCATCTGTAAGATTATCTAGAACATGGACAGCAGGACATAACAAATAAAACAGATACAAATAATATGTATAAAATCTATTTA
This sequence comes from Maxillicosta whitleyi, assembly GCA_029822895.1. Lineage (NCBI taxonomy): Eukaryota > Metazoa > Chordata > Actinopteri > Perciformes > Neosebastidae > Maxillicosta > Maxillicosta whitleyi. The sequence goes on along the minus strand of JAPSES010101599.1, from coordinate 16,920 downwards.
GGTTATCTCAATGCCTCAATTACCACACACGTATCTTTAATATATCGGACTGGAGATGCTGTATCAAGATATGCATCGTATTGGCCTTCCAACTAAAATTCCCAAGCGTATTAGCTGCTATGGCCAAAGTCTGTGCAAATGTCAAATATGACACCTTTTACTCCAGTACATTTATCTAGAAGCTTTAGTTCACAGGTGTCAAACATGCGGCCCGGCCCACTAAAGGACACGATCCGATGAATTTGTGAAATGTAAAATTTATTAACAATAATTTTAGTTCAGGTTCCAAATTGAGACCAATTCAGTGTCATAAAAGTATAATTGCCAAAAAAAATCGGAATTACCTTAAAAGAAGTATGTGTGATTTTAATAATATTCCACCTGTTCCTAAATATTTTGTGAATCTGTCGATCCAATGTGATCTGTAATTTATAATGTACATGTGAAAATGATAAACTAAAGTATAATAGTGGTTATAGTCTTGATATCACATTGTTTGAAAGGATATTTTGTGGATTTAAACATTTTCATTAGGTCATTTAACTTTTTTCTCTGTAAAATATAAAGAGAAGTTTAGAGTTGACATTATTTTTACAATATTCTGTCATTGTTTTACTAGTTCAGCCCTCTGCACATCAAATATAGCTGAATGTGGCCCCTGAACTAAAATGAGTTTGACACCCCTGCTTTAGATAGTGGTTAAGCCACAACACTGAGTAAAATTCAACTAGACACAATATAGATAATGGTTTAAGCCACTCCTGCTTTTGATTATGTGGAGGTACAGGCTGTTTGCTGGATAAAGGGGGACTGTGAAGGTGTCGTATTAAATTCTGAGACTATTTAATGAATTTTAACCCAATATTCATTTGTTGAAACTATGCATGCTTGGTTGGACTGTGAAATCACATTTCAGAGATTTGTGCATCTTTGATTACATGACTGCACCAAAGCATTATGATAAATATTTGACAACTCAGCAACTGAAATTTCACGTTCACACTTCACCAACAGATAATAGATCTATCAAAGCATGAATTAAATGCCCCTGAGTGTATTTTTGTACTGCTTCATTGATGTAGTATACCATTTGTAGCAGTATCAGTTCATACTTCAAAATAGAAGCATCTGATGAACTAATCACAGAAGAATACAACCGCCCTCTGGGGTGATTTATTGTAGCATGAACCCAATTGACATAATGCTTAAAATAAGAAGAAAAAATTAAATATTCAATTTAAAAAAAAAAAAATTATATAACTAGCAGTTGCTCAAGTGACCTTTGAGTGTGTTATATTCAGTGACATTTTTAGTAAGCAGCAATCAAAGATTTAATCACAAAATCACCCTAAAAAAAAAACAAAAAAAAAAACAGTATTTAAATGGTTGTGTGTGCTGAAGATGAGCAAGTAGCCTAAGGGTGTCGAGAGATTTCTTTAATAGCAGACAGTGTTGCTTCTTAACTGCTTCTGAGACTCAGAAGAAATGATAGCTTTGTTAGTCTCTGGATGGGTTTGTAACTCAGTACACAGAATAAATCTCTCTCTCTCTCTCTCTCATACTTAATATCACTATTTATCAGGGAATATTAGACTGGCGGAACACACAGGGTCACAGCTGACAGACACGGTGCCACTCTCTTCACATCTCTCACCAAAAGAGTCTCTGAACAATGTGTCTGTACAAACTGTCTGCTCTATTCTGCTCACAGACAAGAGCTTAGCTGAAGGAAATGTAAGGGGTCAGAGAAAATCATCCTCAGATCTAAAGTGTGCTTTTCACTTCTAGTGTCTCCCACCTAGTGTCCTTTCAAAATATTGATATTCTATTGGTCCTCGTATCTAGAAGTGGATAATGAACACTTGCCTTGGTCACACCATTGAATGGAGGTTGAGCTCTAACCCAGACACTAACATTTAAGGCTGTTGCATGTTTTAAAAGTAGCACTAGTGAGGTGCAGAGATTCAAAAGGTGCATAAGAGACAACCATCACACTCACTTCAGTCCCCATGGAACAGAAGAAAAACAACTTGTTTACTATTCCAGTTCTCTGTATGAGAACTCTTAAAATAAAATGAAGCTGAGGGTTGATTGCTGCTCCAGTCTCCAGTTCCCCAACTGTCATTGCTGTCATCGTCACTGCTTTGTTAAATCAGTTTAAATAACTCGCACTTCAACTTTTAAAAGGCCACAAGCTATTCCCTATTTAGTCGCTGCCAAGATGTCGTCATATCCAAATGATAGAGCAGGTAGATTGCCAATCACTCTCACAATTAGGCGTAAATATGTGAGATTTTTCTGGACTCAAAATACCAATAATATATGTTTTACATTAAAGCTATGACAATGCAGGTAAGGGTTGGTTTGGTGTAATAATGAAAACAACATAGTGTAAGGCAAAGATAATCTAAAATGGCAAATATCATAAAAACAAATAGCACTTACCTTTGGGACTGAGACACTAGTGTCTTGTGTTTAAAGCAGTAGATGTGTCACTGTGAATGTTGATGACCACTAGAGGGAGTAGTGAGTCATTGTAGTTGTGAGCCTGCTGGTATCCAAGGTGTCCCCCCCCCAAAAAAAAAACAAACAAAAGAATGATGATTGATGCTGATATTACAATGTTTCTTCTAAACTGATGATCAGCATACTTTCAGTAGCTAGGTTTCCACAACCCTCAGAAATACGCAAAATGTAAATTGCGCAATAGAATATCGGTAATAAAAACATCAAAATGTCACAAAAAATGTCAAAGATCGCAAAAAGGTTTTTATGCTCTCATGACGTGGTTTTTGAGATGTTTCAATATAGAAGTATTGCACAAAAGTACATGTGTGCACATGTTCACACGTCTGTGCATGGTGGTTTGGTCTCACCTGTGTCCCTGTACTCAGAACAGGTGCTAGTTTGTATCAGCCAACAGGCGCTTGGTTTTGTGTAGGAGCTGCTTCCTGAGGGCATGACATATCTGGTGCCATGAGAGGTTCAATAACAGCACACAGTTCGTTAAATTTTTCCTGGGTCAATTAGAAATTCTGGATCGACAACTTGTTGGTGAATTCCTGATTGGAATTGGAATTCCCCACTTTCATATATAAAGACTTTGCCTCAGGATGATTATACGTTCCTTTCTTCTGTTTAAGACACTCACTGCAGTAGTAGTACATACATGCAACTGACACTACAGTGAGGTTTGTCTCATAACTCAGTGCCTCCAACTTCCTTAAACGAGCGTCTGGTAAGAACCATCCAGTATTTTATGAGAATTACATGTCACGATATGGGACTTTACTAGAATCATACATCAGAAGCCTGATACTCTTCAATGGAAAAACCTACATGTAGCAATTGTACTTTGTTGAAACTGTACAAATATCGCTTTGTTTTTGCGGGAAACTGTGATGGAATCCCAGCTACTGTTACTATGGTATGTTGTTCTGTTTGCTAATGTCACTGTTTGTTAATCCATGGTTCAGACTGAACTGTGACACTTAAGACGCTGTTTGTACACTTCAAAATGAACCTTTAGTGTGGCTCTTGAGAACATGAAATGTGTGTTTTTACTGTGGCTAAAAACAGAGATAAGCTAACAAAACAATTATGGAAAATATCGGATGATATAGGACATGTAGATTATAAGATACAGTGTTATTTTTGACCAACTGTCTAAATTATCGATGATGTAATAAAATGAATGTTTATTTCTAACACTTCAAATTTTTTGATGGTGCGTTATGGCACTTTTCCACTTTTATTAAACATAAAAGGTCACATGCATAGACAAAATTTATTTTCATTCACTCCAAAACCGAAATGTTATATTTCTGGTGACATCGGACTGCTCCTGTTCTTACCAAGGAAAATGCAATACCACATAATCTCAATGAATGGTCTGGTCTTGGTAACACATTGAACCACAAATAAACTGGTAATATTACTACCATCAGCTCCGTACCTGAGTTCCACTGGCATTTTACAGTACATTCATTTCATTTAGTGATATTAAAAGGTGATGCCGTTAACTGGCTTGTTAGCAGTTCATTAACTTGGTAGTTAATACTCCAATATATTCACACAATTCAATGCAAAGACAGTTGTGTTCCAGTGCTGCTGTATCCATGAACCAAAATTTATGGTACCAGGATGTTGAACGTGACTGAAACTTCATTCATTTCAGTCATTAATTTTATTAACCTAACTGGGAGCCTCTATATCTCACCTGTGCTGTAGCGTAAATGTACTGAAAAATGACACTCTCTCCTGGATGAATGTGATTTGACCAAATTATAACTAGTATTCAGAAGTAATTAAAATACTGAATGAGTATTAAAATAGATAGCAATCACAATATAGTTACAGTCTTAAAATCAGAACATAAGAATATATTGCTTCACCCAATTTATGATAATATATAATAAAGTAATTCTATTTTCTTTATTGGGGCTTTTTTCACTTGCTCTGTAATTATTTCCCATAAGTACACAGCAAAAAATTTTTTTTAAAAAATGTAAATTTAACTCCTATAGAGTTGACTTTAACACTGTGGTTAACATATGGTCCCACTCAAAATTAAAGTAAAATTTACTCTGTGGCCAGTGTCAAATCAGTTAATTTTATTCAATTCAGTGTCAAAATGAACAATGAAATGTGTTAAAAAATATTTAACATCGTGGTGTTTTCACTTAGTTTCACTTAGTGTTAGTGTAATATGATTACACTTTATAGTTATTTTTACTCCAAATTTAGCTCATCAATTAAACCGGAATTCCAGGTTTTCTAAAAAAAAAAAAAAAAAAAAAAAAAGGGGGTTGTGAGATGATTTTTTCTTAAAGTGGCTTTTTGATGTATATTATTAGATTAAGTGTATTATTATTACTTTAACACTTTTAATTTGAAGGAACAATACTTGTTCCATGGATGTCAACCTCCCCAGGAACTACTTTTATTATGAATTAGTTCTACCATCGGTAAAAAAAAAAAAAAAGAAAAATAAATAAATAGTTTGCTTTAAAGTGGCGGTCAGGTAAGGCCTTGTTCTGCCTAGAGGTTTGACTAATGGTGTCACATAAATAAAAATAATGAACATAAAGAGGCCAAAAAATGTTGTAAAACAGATATATTTACCCAAATAAGCATTAACACAAACCCGTGCATATAAAATAGAATACAATGAGTAAAATGTCCAGTACCCACAATACACTGCAGCAGACTGGCACTAATCATCACTCTGTTGAGTTGAATTTTACACTGCATCTGTGTCGAACTTTACTGATTTTTTAACTCTACTATTAGAGCTGGTTTACTCTCCATTGAGCTATAAATGCTCTATTTAGGTTCAAGTAGTTTCACTGAAAAATTGACGCTGCATTTTTTTTTTTTTTTACTGTGTATCAGTACATTTGCAGACATAATATAATCTACTTCTCTACAACAACAGAAGATGGTGTAACAATGTGCAGTAAAGTTAAATGCTCTACAAACTGTACATTTACCCTGTTGTTTAACCTTCCACAGCCTAAACAGCCACTGACAACCCAAAAGCATTGATCTGAAGTGTTACATCAGCTTTCCACCACTAATCCTATCTATGTGTTTAAATAATGCAGGTAAAATACATATTATCAGCAGCATCTTCCTGTTTAGATGTTCAGTGAATGTGGAAAACGCAGTCGTTTTCTGCAACATTGATTTATCAACAACACCCATGATGGTGTTTTTACATATATAATATATTTAACAGAAAGAGTCACTTTTACATCAGCTTTCCCTGATTGAATTCAATTTCAGTTAATTTGAGTTCATTTCAGACTTTATTCAATACAAATGTGCAATTGATTTTCAGTTTTCCCACATGCATCATCAGCATGCATGATCAGTAGAGGCAGGAGACATTAACGCTTTAATCCCTATGATTTGCTGTGAATTTGCACGTGTTTCAGTTTCATAAAAGCTGCTCTGAGTATGTGTTTGTGTTCCTTTTCTTCAGTGGTTTTACTTTACTGTGTGTTTTAGGTCAAAACACAGAGATTGGGATAACAGAAAAAGAGAGAGCGGAATTGGAGTTCAGAAGGTTTTTTAATAACAAAACTTGGTAAATACACACACACACACAAAAAAAAAGGAAAATCACAACAACACTGCAAACAGTATAAAGAACGAAAAGGAAATTGGTTTCAAAAAAAGGCCAAATTGACTATTTTTGTAGCAAATCAGTCTCATTAACTGCTTTGTGTGTGTGTGTGTGTGTGTGTGTGTGTGTGTGTGTGTGTGTGTGTACGTGTCCCTATTCACAGACAGTTTGTGTGTGTGTGATTTTCATGAAAAGTGCAAGATCTACTCTATCAGCATGTTCAGAATGATCACCACAGACGCATTAGGGGTTAAAAGTTAAGAGACCCATGAGTGCATAATATTGTCCCTTTAATAACATTTTGTAATGAAATAAAAAAAAAAAACTAAAAGCCTATGAGTCCAATATATAAATCCTCTAACTAATTTCCTCAAAATTGACAGGGGTCCATGTCTAAGAACACAATAGCAAAAGGAATAAAACGATTTGAGATAATGACTGTTAATGAATCAGTGTTAAATTAAATGAGTGTTAATGAACATCTACATGATCAGTAAATTAAATACAGGAAAATACTTGACTTTCACTGAAAAACATGTGGTGCATAGCATTAGAATAAATTGTAATAAATCATTTAGAAAAAGTTAAATGTTAACGAATAAAAAAAATGTTGCTACAACATAGCTTTTTAAAGTTTTTTAACAGTTAATGTTTTGTTTCATTCATTTAATGTTGTGTGGAAACAAATGACAACCACAAGTTTTTGTTGTTGTTTTTTTGTTTTGTTTGTTTGTTGTTTTAGGAGAATTAGTTACAAAACAACAAAATGTTCTTCATCGTTAAGTGAAAACAAACTGGAACTGTACAATCACTAAGGGTTAGGTTTGTCTCCAGTGGAGTGAAATTACTGCTTTTCACCTGAACTTCAAACTATGGAAAATAAAAGTTCAGGGAATAATTGCATCTTCATTTTTTCTGCAGACAAACCATCACTGCACCTTTATCTTTCTATATATTTATAGTTTATGGACATAAAGCATTGGCTCACTTACGCTGTGTCAATAGTAACATGAAACTTTAGTGAAGTACTTTTTTTTTTTCAGTAAAATTTTCATTTAAGAAAAGCTCTGTAGTGAAATACATTTTCAAATTTAACCCTAAATGACAGAATTCCTCTTCTTTAATGGGATCTTTTAAGTATATGCCCTACAGTTTCCCCTCTTCTCACATAGTATAAATTATCATTATTATAACAGTACATTATATAACAAACTTAGAATAAACTTAGAAAAAGGGAATAATCCTTGAACTGTGCTATCCTATATTTTCAAACAGAATATGGATTTGTTTTGGTGAGATTGCATCACCAACAAACAAATATTGCGTGATGTTTCATAAGCCAATAGGTGATACCTCAGAACAAATAATGCCTTGATCAAAACAGTCTGTTGCATCAATATCGTGTTGTGGTTTACAGGGATTACTTCTGCGGCTTTAGAGCTGCCTGAGGATTCGTATGTGCTCGGCATCATGCATAGAGTAACACAAGAGGAAGAAAAAATATGGAGTGTTCAGAATTTCAAACAAGTGCAATGAAGGTTCTCTTTGGAAACGTTCAAAGAGAAATACTGATCTAAGAAAAAAACATACATACAAAAAAAAAAAAAAAAAAAAACATAAAGTGAAATTGAAAAAACATGGGTAATATGTGTGCATGTCCAAGTAGAGCTATGTGGAACACAATGACTCCACAGACTGCATTTACATATTCCATACATGACATGCTTCTCCACTGGTAAATAATCTATTGTATCGTAAGTGAAAATAACCATAGTGCGTTATATATATTCATGTGACTTATCACTATTGAACTAGTTACCTAACCAATCCTGCCAGACATTTACAGATGGACTTTTTACCAAAACATTTTTGTAAAATTGTTGATTTTTGTCTTTGGATCCAGTTGCATCCTATAGTAGGAGGCTTATTATTATTATTGCATTTCTGTCATTTCAGTGTCATTATGAAAATAAGCAAATGTCTCTTCCAACGAACACTGCTGCTTATGCCTCAAATTTCTGAGTTTTATGCCCAAATTTAATATAAGTAAATGGAGAACTTTGATTCCTACACATAGTACATGTCCTTTTGTGTAGAGCAGCAGGGTGGTGTACTACAGGATACTGTTTATGTATTAGAATAGGTAAAATGTGGATTGATTTTCCCTGTGGAGTTAATAAAGTGAGTTAACCTTTAACTTTCACCCAAAGAAGGAGTTAATAAATCTATAAGTAACAAATGTAGAGAGAAAAAAAAAAAGTAAAAGTACGAAACATGATATAAAATATAAACAATGTACAGTAAAGGCACCAACACAGAAAGCTAAGGAAATTATTTTTATTTTATTCTATTCTGGGTGTGGTTAATTTCAACAAACTCTATACAACCTACCTATAATGACTACATGTAATAGTGACTAACTACATGTAGAGATGTGACAGACTGGTGTAGAACATGCCTGATGATTTCTTGTTCATTACCTGTATGTTTTGTTTGGTTTTCTCTCCTTTTATTAAGCTGATTAGGATCGTACATTTCCTTTTGGGGATCGATATAGTTTATCTGTAATGTGTGAAATCAACCTGATTTATGTTCGCTGATAAAAAAGGATTTTAAAATGTAGTAGAGATTTATTGATTGATACATCGACCATCTGATAGACTTACCTTCTCATATAAATGCCTGGACGCATCTGAAAAGACAGCGCCAATAATCAGCAAATGCATGGTTGAAAGGACTAAACTTCTGACTGGGTTAAACTGGCCTCATGTTTAACAAAACCTTTGTGAGGTTGGACAAACATAGGAAGTGATAAGTTGTTTGTCCTTGAGCCGTTGCTGTATCGTAATTCTTATTCAACTGTTCAAGTCAGCATATGAGTCTGGCTCACTGGGTAAAACTTTGCTGGAAAGGTCAGGACCAGTTTGAAATTGTGGTCCATGACTTCGAACTGCATCCAGCATACAGTCGGACACATAACAAACAACTTCAGTAATGCCCTTGATGCTGCACAGCCCTAGGAATCAATGAATAATTCTTGGCTTCGTTCATTCCACAGTGACTTCCTGGCAAAAAGCCTGCAGAATCTGGTTTGTCTCCAGCTCATTGTCCCTGAATGTTTCTCTATTAGCTGGACCTCATCTGAGTTGCATTTAGAGGTTTTCAGCCTATGTGTGACTCACGACCAAATTCTCTCCAGTGTTGAATCTTTTTTTCTCTTCTAGCTCTTTTCTGTTTAGTGGTTTAGAAAGACCTGAAAATAAGTGCAAAGGATGAAGCACTTGACATCTATGTGCCATCAGCACAAGTAGAGGAGTTCATCAAAAGCCATAAACAAGATTGTGAAAAGTTTGTTCATGTTCTTTGTGTGGGTGAGCGAGAAAGAAGTCTCTGTGAGAAGGCGTTAGGACTTTTGTTTTCTGAACCATGGGAGGAAAAACAAAAAAAGTCGGTCATTTCATTTGCTCTGTGGACTGCTATATCAAGGAGAGTTCTCCAAGTTAACCATAGGGCTTCATAATGCTGCAAGATTACCCCATATTATCCCAATTTTGAGGAGAGAAAAAAACCAAAAACAAAAAAAAAACGACTACAACAGCACTGAGTTGCAGACCACACACACACACACTGCAATTCCAAAAGAGAGAAGAATTCTGCGTATGCCAGACAATAATAAAACATGGCTTTATAGGAAACCATCAAAGAAGATGCAGTCTGATGCACATGAATGTGATGTGACACGCATTTTGATCACATACGCGTGCTGCAAGCACATGTATATGCAGTTGGAATGCATGTGACATGCACAGATGTCCACGCGCACACACACAAGCCGTCCACAGCTGCTAATGAGGAGCCAAAGGGGGCTCTCGCTCAGCAGCCAATTATCCTGTCCCTTCGGAGAAATAGTCCCTGCATGTGTGGACCAATGTGTGTGTGCGCAGATGTTTCAAGCCACAACCAGAGCCATTCTGCTTTTTTCTATGCCAATACAACAACAGTCTTATTTACATAATCTTTCAGCTTTAATTATGTCTATACATACTGCTTATGGAATGCTTCCCAGTCTTATGTGGGAAAAAAAGGACTGTATCTTAATAACTTCATGTATCACAGTGTATTAGCACTTTTATGAATAACAACAAAATAAATTCAATTTTTTTTTTTAACCTTAATTTGAAGAATCAGTGGCAATGGTGGCATACAGTGATGTAGTGTTGTCTTGGGCCCCTGGGATTAAGCCCTCTTCCAGCAACTTTGAAGCCACTAGTTTAGCATTAAAAACACATGTAAAATACAGCTCGGTTGAACAACAATTATATCTACATTGAAAAGCATTCTTGGCAGCCTGCAGCTACCGACGACAATGGAGTGGCGCTACAGAGCATGGAAACATGCCGACAACAGGAAGCAGTGCTCACGGAAGTATTGGCGAGGCAAGCAAGCCAGTTGGCTAGCTTAGCTAAAAGCTAGCAGGTGGACAATTTCATCACTCTTCCTAGCTAACGTTCCATCCCTGGCATCCCTGACTTACTACGTCTGAGGCTGGGTGTTTCAAGGGAGAGGAGGAACTGTTCTGTACTTTGTCTGATACAAACGTTGCTAAATGACAACATGCCTGACTTAACTTTCCACATCGACTGGTTACAACTGTTCTGGGCTGACTGTAACTTCTGATTGGGGAAAAGCATGGAGGTGGACACGCAGAGGTGATGTACAAACAGTGAAGTTATTGTTTATGACTGCTCCAAGGAAATAGAGCATTTGGCTGTTGAATGCCAGTAACACTATTTGCCTGTCAGGTTCACAGCTCTGTTCGTAACCATTGCTATGGATGCAAATGCGTAGAGGCACTACGGAAGCTACATGACACCATTAGGTCTCTACAAACCGGCACCCGGAGGCATTTTACATTGTTGCAGGTGACTTACCCACTCTTCGTAGATTCCATCAGCATGTCACCATACTTACACAGGGAATAACATGCTGAACTGTGTATATACAAACATATGCGGAGCCTTCCCCTGCCCCCAACTCAGCTTCTCCAAACACATCTCCATTCTGCATGCCCTAGCCTATCGCCCTGTGATGAAACTGTCCAGGCCCACAGTTATTGTCACTCTGTGGCCCAGTGATGCAGCCTCTGTGCTCCAGAACTGCTTTCAGTGTGCAGATTGGGAGATATTCAAGTAACACACAAAGGAAAGAGAAGTGGTCCTGAAGGAATATACTTCATCTGTCCTGGGCTTCATCTCAGAGTGTGCTGATGCTGTCTCCACCACCAAGACAATTACCATCTACCTGAACCAGAAGCCCTGCCTGAATACAGAGGTGAGAGCACTGTTGAAAGCTAAGGATGTTTTCTTCAGGGCAGGCAATGCTTCAGCACTCAGGGCAGCAAGAAAAGAGCTAGCTGCAGGCATTAGAAGGGTTAAAGCCTCCTTTGCACAAAAGATCCAGGGTCACTTCACCCTCAATGACCCTCAGAGTATGTGTTACCCAAAGGACCCCTCCCTACCAGATGCCATCATATGGTTCTATGCTCAACACACGCTCACACCACCACCTGATGACACACCCCTCAGTGTGACCCCTGCAGATGTGAGGAAGACTCTGTAAAGGAACAACCCCTGCAAAGCCGCAGGCCCAGATAACATCCCAGGGTGGGTACTGAAGGACTGTGCCCACCAGCTGACTGAGTTGCTAACAGACTTATTTAACCCCTCACTCCAACTAACATCAGTCCCAGCCTGTTTGAAGACTGCATCCATCATCCCCCTACCCAAGTGCTCCACAGTGACAGGTCTGAGTGACTATCAGCCAGTAGCCCTCACTCCAAGAGTCATGAAGTGCTTCGAGCACCTGATCATGGCCCAGAGTAAAAACCCCATGTCACTGCTGACCCACACAAGTGCACCTACAGGAAGAACCTGCTCCACTGATGATGTCATCTCATCAGTGGTGCTCACAGTCTTCACCCACCTGGAGAGCAGAAACTCCTATGTCCGCCTACTCTTCCTGGATTTCACCGCCATCGTCAATACCATTATGCCACAAACCCTGTTGCAGAAGTTAAACATCCTAGGGCTGAACCTCGCACTCTTCCATCACCGTCAGCACTGGCTCCCCCCAGGGCTGTGTGCTGAGACCCCTCCTGTTCACACTACTGAACTATGACTGCTCTGTGAAACACCCGAGTTGTAATATAGGGAAGTTCATGGACGACACAGCAAAGGTGGACACATCAGAGGGTGAGGAGTCCAAATTCAGAGAGGAAGTGAAACATCTGGTGAACTCGTAGAAAGACAACAACATTTGCATCATTGTGAAGATGACTAATGATATGGTGATTTACTTCCAGAGGGACAGTCACCTTCTTCCCCCCTACATACACATCAGAGGAGCAGCTGTGGAAGTGGTTTCCAGCTTCAGATACCTCGGGGTTCATCTCATCTGGGGCTGCAACACTTCCTGTCTTCTCAAGAAGGCACACCAACGTCTCTACTGCCTAAGGAAGCTGCAGCATTCCGAGCTAGGGAGCTCCATCCTGAGAACCTTCTACAGACGTGCGGTGGAGAGTGCCCTCAGCGCCAGCATCATGATGTTGCACAGCAGCTGCTCGGTTGCAGAGAGAAGGCACTGCACCGCTTAGAGGATTGTAGGGCACAACCTTCCTACCACGACAGACATTTTCATCAGTAGACACACAAAGAGGGCTCTGCACATCATCAAGGACTCCACCCACCCTGCACACCCTCTCTTTGATCCTCTCCCCTCTGGCAGGAGGCTGTGGAGCATCTGGAGCAGGACCACCAGACTGAGAAACAGCTTCTTTCCAGAAGCTGTTAGACTGTTGAACTCCAATGGTACTCTGTAGCCCTGACACATCCCACCATTTACCACCACCATCCCCCATACCATTTAGTTTATTTAATAGCTTCAGAGGGACTGTATGCATCATACATGCTTGTGTCAATATGTAGAGGAAACCTAAAGGAGATGGGGATGAGGTGATGATGAGGTCCCAATAAGCCATAAACCTTTGCGGTGTGGTCACAGCATTACTCACTAAGAGGCAGAAAATAGGCACTCAGGAAAATGCTGCTGCTTCTGATGATGGTGGTAATGATGATGATGAAACTTATGGATCCCACAACAGGAAAATTCACTTGTTAAGGCAGTAACAGGTTAAAATGCAAAAAAGGAACATGCACAAAGATAAAGATGCAGAAAACATACAAACAATATGAAAAAAACTGGGAACTAGCAAGATTTTTGCAGTTTGTTATCAGGGATGTCATCTACTGAGAACACTGTTAACTTTATTCGAGTTCACTAATATAATATGCTTCCAACACAAACTTCTCTAAATACATCAACATACAGAAATGCTAATTTACTTTCAAACTCAAATAAAATAAGAAGTTTACAGAAGAGTAGAACAGGTAACACAAAAAAACAAGATCAAAATGATGCAGGAAGGCTACAGTTCATCAATGCATAACTTCTAATATGCAGATATGGGCCCAGAGTCTTTCAAGTTTCTGATTATTTTTGTAAATTGTTGGAAGGATATGCAAACTGTTAATGTAAATGGCCAACCCACGACTGAGGCAGGCACAGCTCTTTCATTTTTCCCCAGTGGCACCCTCGAGACTCATCATGAGATATAAGCAATAGTGGAAATCACTAAAAAAAAATTATGACAATGAACATTTTATCTGTGTTGCAGGCCGAAGGCTGTTTTTACATTGTCTTACTGTTAAATGTGCAGTCTATATGCAAAATAAAAAAATATTTTGTCAGACATAATATGATATGCTAGAGGCTTTTTTTTCAAATTCAAGTGCACAAACTTATGCATTTATAAAAAGGCTCATTTTTTTCTCAGACTACTCATGCCAAAGAATCTCAGCTGTTTCCATTATTGATAGTGCTGTGACCTAGTGGTTAGTACCTCCACCTTACAGAAGGTTCCATCCCCATTGATCTAGAACCTTTATTTGTTGAGTTTGCTTGTTCTCAATGTGCTGTGAGTTTCTTCCCATTCTCCCTGCCTTCAAACACAGATATATTAACATTAATTCTCCTGTCAGTGCTCATGACTACAGTGACGATGAAGATCTGGAGTTGGTCCCAGAGTGCTCCTAATATACTAATCACTAAAGCTATACTAAGCGCCGAGTGTATTAGGACAGGTAAAAGGCAGAACCTGAAATTGACTTATAGGGATAGTCTGGGATATTTGACATGAATCTGTATTCCCTCATCAGTGTAGTACATCCACATTCCACACTGACTTACCCCTGACAGTGTCCTGTGAGCCCAGTTCTGGTCCGGTTTTGGTCGAAGAGGCTTGTGTTCCAAATAAAGAATCAATTATATGAATTACACAATAGTGCAATAAAACTGCAATGATATGATAGCAGTGTTCTTCATATGAATATGAATAGCAGTCGTGAGGTGACAGCAGTGCAATGACATATTTAGACAATACGCTACCACAAATTAGCCACTGTAAAGACAGTTATAGTTTTTGTTTTCTCATTTTTGGATCAAAGGTTGCTGACCTTGGTCAAAAATTCCAAATATTTTTAACAGTTATTGCATGTTGTTATTTTTTAATTTAGTTTGAGTTTAGTAAGTGTTTAACTCATTTTAAAGAAACTAGAGTAGTATATAAAGCCAAAAGTTTCCTGTATGCACCATCATTTTCACGAAATAAACCATCTGTTTTGTACCCAACAATCACCTACTGTTTAATAAGTGCTGTCTTTGTAACAACCATGATGATTTCTACTTGATATTTTTGAAGATAGAGAAAATACAGCATGGTGAAGTGACATGTTCTCTGAAAATAACTCTGGTGGCCATCTTGTTTGAAGTTATAACTCTTTATTTCAGTCCTGCTCCACCATTTTACATCAGCACTGTCACTGTTCTGGTAACCTCCCGTAGTATCTCTTGTCTATTTGTCAATCTGACTACATCTTGGCTGATCATAAATTATGCACTGAGTATGGGGCATAAACATGCAAAATAATTCAAAGGGGGGTTGTGAGTGCTCTAAAGGCTGAGTATTTCAGCCATGAATGTACGTTTTGCATCAGCAGTTTGTCACTGTTGTATCACACTGTAGTGATGCGTTGATTAGATACAGTAGCAGCTGTTGATGCATCTCTGTTGAATATTGTCCTATTCAGACAGTTGTTTGTGTGTGTACGTGTGTGTGTCAATCTGCCTTCTCCCACCGATTCTCCAAACCTCTTACAGGATAATCACGCTACAAAAGGATCATTCTTTCTTCCTCTCTGTTGCATTTATCATCCACTTAAGCTCATTTAGCCAAAGTACTCCATGGTGAAAGGCGTCAGTTTGACAGGTCTGAATGGGAACTCTGTCAGTATATGACTATGTGCGTGAATTGTGCTGTAAAAGCTTGTGTGATAAGTGTAATTGTGTCATTTTGAGCATGGCTGCCTGGTTAGAGGATGAGGTACTTCACATTCATGCTCCCCCTCCCATCAAAATTGCCTAGAGCTGAATCATTAACATATTTAAAGGCCAATTTTGTCCTGGCGTAGAGACTACACTCCAACAATGTTTAAAGGCCTGTGCGAGTTCACATGTGTCTTTGCAATGCAAATGTAAATGCATAGGCATCTGAGCAATGAGTCAGTGGAGGAAACACGTCCCTGTTTTTGAGTTCAAATGTGTTAGACTTAGTGATGTTAATATGAGGATACAGGTCACTACATAGGGCTGTCAAAATAAGGTGTCACATTAAAATCACATCACATTAGATTAGATTAGGCTATACTGTTCCACCAATGGGTAAATTTAGCATTCACGGTAGCACAGAACAAAGAAAAAAAGTGTACAGGCATAAGGATGGTGCAAAAAACAAGATAGAGGAAAGGCAAGTAATATAAAAAAGAAAACAATAATAATAAAAAGAAATTAAAACTATATATGCTGTATACATATTTACACCCAAGGGGAAAATGCAAAAAGCCAAGTCAGGCAGTTCAGATGGAACACAAGCAGGGTTGCACTGTTGTGCTGTACAGTCTGATAATAACTAATAATGATAAGTATAATATACATTATAATTAGGGAATCACCAATACCATTTTTTTCCAGACCGAGTACAAGTACTTGTATTTGATTACTTGCCTATCTCGACTACCAGTAAAGGTACTTAATAATCCCATTACAGTTCTTAATTACTTTTGAAAATGTGCTTTATTATCATTGCCATTAGTTTGACTGGAACAAAGTGCTGCTACTGACATTTAATGTGTTGGAATGGGTGTTTCTCAATCAATCCATCAGAGTGCGCCAGTCTTAATTAACTATACTGGATAAATACCATGAAGAAGTGTAACGTTTTTTGAGACAAAGAAGAAAGTTAGTAATAACAAACATGGCAACAACAGAAGAGGTAATACTAATGTTGGTATTTTTGTGGGTAGTTGTCATAAATATGTCACTAGTTTTTCAGTCACTCACAGTCGCTCTTTGAACAGATCCTCTACCTTCATGGTTCCTGGTGGTACTGCTCCGAATTGGAATGGATCAGCAAACACCTGGAAAACTGACAGAATTATGTACAGAATGTAGGCAGAGGACGGACAGAATGCTCCATCTGTATCCGTCTGTGTCTTTAAAGGTCAACTTCTATCATTATTTCATTCATACTGCTGTGACACTACTATGGTTGAATGCATTGTG
This sequence comes from Maxillicosta whitleyi, assembly GCA_029822895.1. NCBI lineage: Eukaryota > Metazoa > Chordata > Actinopteri > Perciformes > Neosebastidae > Maxillicosta > Maxillicosta whitleyi. The sequence goes on along the minus strand of JAPSES010101599.1, from coordinate 56 downwards.
CGTCATTTCTGTGAAAAATTATGTCCTATTTCTGTTGCTTGAAGCTGTTTTCTGTA